>WNNJ02002478.1:0-183442 GCA_012934845.2 Pomphorhynchus laevis
TTATAATTATTTATAATTACTTATAATCATTTATAATTATAAATTAAAACTTTTTCACTTTCGATGACATGTTTGAAGACAATAATAAAATGGACCTATTTGCGGGTAACCCCAAAAAAAGAAAAAAAAATTATAATATTATTATATTATATATTAAATATTATAATTATGATGTTAGAGGTGTTCCAGTACCACATGCACATGACTTGTTTCTTGCCGTCTGCTAGTTCTCCTCTGCATCCAGCAGTTGAAGGGATCTGGCACTGATGAGTCATAGTGATGACGAAACAGTATCAAATATTGTTATCGTCGTTCTTCCGCGTCTGGCTTAAAAGATTTTAGTTATTACTTTTGCAAATTTTAAACTACAAAAGTTCAAAAGCAATCGTTACCATAGCTTTAAAAAGGAAGAATCTTTCACCATAAACTACGAAAGATTTGATGTTGACTAGCAGAATAAACACTTTATTTTAAATACAAGATTATATGTTATGTAATGTTATATATGTTACACAATATTATATGTTATGTATTGTATGTTATGTTGAGTCATTTCACGATTTGCTCTTTTAATAAAAAATGAAATGCGAAAATTATATGTATAGAGTGAAAGGGGAAATTAGTGCAGATGGAATCGCAGGATTTATTTTTAAAAATAATATTGTAGCGTTTTATTGCTTAGATCTAAACAGATAATTTATACACTAATTGTTTAAAATAAAATACTCATAAAATTAAGAGTTCAATAATCAGTTATCCATTTTAACCAATTTTCAATTCGTATAGTTTACACATTATAAACTGCACGGAATACATAAATTAGTATGTATTTTAATTGATCGTCTTATAGATCGTTTTGATCGTCCGTGACTGTTGATATTTTGCATTGCTCTAACATGTGGACAGTACAACGGTCGTCGCACTTTACATATCATTTAGATTTGTAACCGATTTTTAAAATCAAGCCGGACGTTTAAGGGCATAATTTACACTTTTATTGGAATTTTCGATTGGCATTGTGATCAAAGAAAGTTATCTTAGATTTCGGTTATGCTTGAATAAGTTGTCATATGTTGGATTTACATTTAAATCATTATAATTAACTTCTTTCATCAGTATATCATAATAAAGCTTTGTGCATATGAAGACAAAGTTATTACTAGCTTTATCAATAGTTGTTATGTTTGTATCGAACCTTTATTTGAGAAGTGGAATGAAGTTAGAATTATCCATAGTTTCGTTAGATGTAATCATAAAATGCGCCCTGATTTTAATTCAAAAATCGTACGTCTAGCAATATAAACATTTAACAGCTTTTAGAAGAACGCTATGATTTCGAACTTGAGAAAATCTTGAAATTAAATATACAATCTGATGAACCCAGTGTCCTTTAAAAATTCATAATAAATTAGTAAAGCTTGTTCGCCAATTTTATATTCAATGACTATAAATTATACTAAAATGCTAGACTTCGTTTGATTTAATATTAATTTAATTAAATATTAATAATTTTAATTATTAATTTAATTTAATATTAATATTAAATATTAATTTAATTTAATATTAGTAAATATTTGCTCGAACCTTTATGCATGCATATACTTTTGATATATTTGTAAATTATTTATTTTAGGACATATTGCTGAAGAAAATAAGTGAATATTAAATCAAAAACTATTAGAAAGTGAAAATTTTTGGATAAAACTCTCAATTCAATGTATTCATTAGGATTGAACGGCGTAATACTAGGAATTGGAAGTAGTATAGTAAGTAATAAACAACTATATTTTAATAACCAGATTTAGTATAAACCAAAGTCATGGTGATAAAAGAAATAAGAAAAATAAAATAAAAAATATTAAAAAAGATAAAATGAATAATTAAAAATATTAAAACAACTTTTAAGAGAAATACAAAAATAATTGAAATATATAAAGTTTGTAATATAATATAAAGAATATAATATAAGAAGTTTGATAATAATATAAAATTCACAATGTCACCCATCAAAGGGACTAGTAAAAATTTATCAAAAGATAATATTTTATTTCGTCAATCATTCAGTCAATGTTGTCCTGAAGTTTAACGAATGCGAACATATTATTTTAAGCGACATTACATTCTTGGTTTTCATAAGGTTGACTAGTTTCACATAGCGTAATCCTGGTCTTATTGATAGTAGCAAATCAATTCGCTTAAAACTCTTTGGGATATTGGTCCGAGAGTTCCATTTGCAGCGAAATGCTTTACAGGAATGACCAGAGGGCGGAAACTTGAACACTTAAATTTTCTAATCAGATAACTCCTTTGCTGTATTTCTGCATTTTCATGGATTCGTGAAATACAAACGCAGAGCTTGGGGTTGTGACCAGTAAAATAATCAATGCTAGATAATTAATCGATGATAAGTAAAATCATCAATGTTGATAATCAGAAAAAATATACCCTAATCATAAACTTTATTAACAAATGTATAGATAACATAAATATATGTAGATTTTTAAATAATTCTAGAAGTAAATAAATTATAGGATCAGATTTGCATAAATTTATATTCCTATAATAAGGTATAAACTGTTGTTTCTATTAAGGCTTGAATTCATAATAATATATACGTTATATAACTATAAAAGATATATATTTAAAGAAAAATATTTAATATATTTTATCTTTAAATATATAACATATATTTAAAGAAAATATATATAGAAAAATATATTTAAATATATATTTAAATATATTTCTTTAATATATTTAAAGAAAATATATCCTTTAAAAACTATAACGCCTTTCTAACAAAATAAATATAAAATAAATAACAAAATAAATATAAATATATCGATAAAATTGAAATATAAAAATTAAATATTTTGATAAATCAAAATTATTTAAAAGTAGGGACATCTATATATACAAATAAAAGGTGTTTCAATGGGAGGTAATATTAGCCTAATTATAGCTGACTTATTTTTAAGCTTCATAGTATATTAATTTGTTCATAACTGTTTAAAAAATAAATCTAAATTATATAAAGATATGAAATATGTTTTGATATATTGATGATATATGTGTATTAAACTCTAATAATTTTTATTCAAATATATCATGTATATATTATATTATTATAAGAATTTTTATTACTCGAAATATTTTTATTACTCGAAAATGTGATTTCGAGTAAAAAATAACGCCTATAACGCATATCTAACAGAACTTCAACCCTCAAAAAATATATGGATAACATTGAATTAATATAAGTGAACAAATATACCGTTTTATATAAATACAAATTTTTAATTTTGAATGTTTAATTCCTAATTAAAGAGCATTTCTGATTTAAATTATTTATATTTCTGTATATAGTTATTACAGGAACGAAGAAGAAAATATCCTTTATTTAATTAAAATTCTATATTTCGATAGCTCCTGCTATCAAAATAGTTTCACAATTTTTTTCACAAAAAAATATGAAACATTTTTTTGTAATCCTGATGATGATAGCAGGAGCTATCGAAATATAGAATTTTTATCAAATAAAGGATATTTTCTTCTTCGTTCCTGTAATAACTATATATTTGAAATGGAAGAAGATTATGGGTTTAGTATTTATTATTATATTTATGTATAAAGAGAAATATTTATATAAACAGAAATTAAATTTAAATAAACAGAAATTAGAATGTGCAGATCAAATGTTCCGAGAGAGTGCTTTTTTAATAGCAAATTCCAATTAAATTCGTTATGATTACAATTTGTTTTTTTTGTGTAAATAAAAAAATACATTTGTTAGAACATTTCGTTATAACATTTGGACGGAATTTTTGGAAATTGTGTAAAGCTATTTTTATCCATTGTATTGTGTAATTGTAAAAATAGGGATCTTGTGATTACACATAGCAGTGTTCATGCTCCCTCTCTTTATGTATCTACTATAATCTCATACGCTCACTTTATTTCGGATGCATTTGGTACATGCGACGAAGAAGAGGTTTTGCTTATTTCTTGAACTGATTGTCTTTTTTTAAATATATTGTTTGATTTGAAAGAGTAAAGCAAACTTAGAATCCACACTGCGCAGTTACAAAACCCTAAAATCACAGATATAATTAGACTACTGTTAGTCGGTGCGTGTATAACACAATCTGTGAATTGCGTTTGAGCCTGTAGCAATCCGGCTATGTAGGCCTTGGCCGAAATCTGTCTTATTTCCACCACAGCAGCTGCCCAAGCAATGCTTCCAGCAAACCAGGCTATAACGAGTATTGCATCAACAGCAAGTTCTACTTTATTAAGAAGCTCGATACGTTTCCTAGAATTTGCGAATACTAGTTCCGACACTATAAAAGCGAAAGCCATCATAAAACTTATTACACATACGAAAGCAAAGAAATGGGCTGACGAACTGCATCGATCTCCCCGTGTAAGAAAGCATGCATCAGTACACACCGCCAGCGATGTTCGACTCATCTTATACGGATAGGAATAAATTGCATAGGTTCCCTTACCGTCTTCACAAAACACTCCTATAAGGTGTGGGCTGCTTACAATTGCAGCCAGTGTTAGTATAGCTAACACAAATGCCACCGACACAATTAAATTCCTTGGTTGTTTTAGACTGTCTACCACAGCCCGTAGTTTGTTTTGTACTTTTTGTGTTGGTGACTCTGTAGATTGATCAAAACGTCTCCGATTGATAGCCGACGTTGTCCTATTATCGTAGTTGTCGTGCACTTCTTGAAACATTGGCCTAATTTCTCTTGTTGAATCCTAAAAAGAAAATGATATAAGTTAACACTACAAAATTGATTTTAGATTATTGCATTTCATTTATTTAAAATATTGTATTACCATCTTGTGATATTATAAACTCACTATATATTTGAAATTCAGAAAAAAATTGATTTTAAAGGAAAAATGTAGATCCGTTTTTAGATAGTACAAAGTACATATCATTTTTTAACATTATTGCATTTAAACTTTATTTCAAATGAAATTTATAGAATTTTAATAACATGTTAAATAACATAACATATAAATTTTCATTTAATAGCACTGTCTAAATTACAATAATAGTACTAATATTACTGCCTAAATTGCCTATTTAATTTAAAATTTACGACATTTATATTTAATTTTAATTTTAAGACATTTTAATTTTTTGCTTATTTTTATGCAAGTTTGATGATTTTTTATTGTTTATAAATGATCAGTAAATCAACAAAATATTATTAAAATATTAAATTATTTACAATATATAAATCAACAAAATATTATTAAAAATAGATCTAAACTATTAAGCAAACATTTTTAATTGATGGATAAATATTATTATTCTAATTGTATTAGAATAATATATACTAGATCAGGAGTGGGGAACCATTTTCTATTAAATAGCATGGGAATTCTTTAAATAGAATTTCTAATTTAATATTAAAATATTAATCCATAATCTCTAAGTATGGTAAATTTAATATTAAAATATTAAATTATTTACAATATATAAATCAACAAATTATTTAAAAAAATAAACTTAAAATCATTAGCGGAAAATTTTTATGGATGGATAATTAATAAGATACTTTGCATTAGAATAAGATACTTGTAATCAAATTTCATCAGAGAGAATACGTTATTAGCATGCATTTGGCTAAGCTGTATGTTGGCTTGAGGAATATTGAACAAAACCTGATAACATAGCAGTTCCTCCTGATGACCTCTATTGTTTATTCGAATACATTGTAAATTTTCTATTAGTCAATTCATAAAAATTGATTTTAATTTTAATTTTCAATAATAAATTTTATCGTTATATAAATTGTATAACATCTTATATAATTATTTATTATTTGTAATTATCTATCTTTATTTTTAATGAATTAGATATATATATATATATTATATATTATTATATATATTTATCTATCGGTGATTTGATTGATTACAGTATTATATATTATATATCGGTAATATCTTGCAAATAATTAGTCAACTCAAAAGAATTTATTAATAAACTCAAAAAATTTATTAGTCAATTCCTAACGATTGATAATATTATAAATTTCAAATATAATATAAATTGTATAAAATCTTATATAATTATTTATTATTTATAATTATCTATCTTTATTTTTAATTTATATATATAATAAAATATATAAAATATATGTCTGATCTGATTATTTAAAAATTTCAAAAACGATGAAAATTTGTTTTAGAAAATACCGACGTTTTAGTTAGTATTTTTAAAACATTTATTTCCATCTGGTGAAATTTTGAATTTAAAAAATCAGACGTTTTAAAATATTGTCGTTTAACAATCTATTAATTAAAATCAAACTATAAAAATCATTTGTTTGCAAAAACCTTATGCAAACGACTGGTAACAATATCTTTGACGTTTTATCGTTTTAATAATGAATATGGAGATAATTTGTTTCCATAATGTAAATCGCGGAATTGTGTAACATCGACAAAGTTGAAAGCTTTATCCATCTCACAATGGTGTAGTTATATCGTAGCGGTTGCCATCCAAAGTCTACGTGTCTTTAGGGAGTCAATGGTAGGTAAACAAGAGTTTACAAACACAACATCGCATCTTATAAGCATGTTTTATGAAAATAAAGTATGTACATCAGTACTTCCAAGACACCGAAAACTCAATGGTGGTGAACATAATATGTCCAAAGGACCCTAAGTAATTAGCTAAAAATGTTTATTCTAATCATATTTTTCTGAACTATCCAACAATTATTTTTCTGATATATATCCTTTAATGAAATAAATGTTTAATTATAGTGTATTTCTTTTAAATGCATCTATCGATCATTCAATTTTCTTTTTAATTTATATATGAAAATGCTTGATCTCTGATTTGTTAATAAAAATACTACAAAAATTATAAAATTCTGTGAATTTTAGTGATTTATAGTGTTATCCAAGAACATGATGTCTATTCAATTGATATGATAACAATCGATAATTCTAACAATTGATATGTAGTTTCCTTATAAATGTCATTCTTCTAACAGCTAGTAATCGTGGATTATGAATATGGTTTTAAATCATATTATTTAGAGTAGAGGTTTTGTTAAATAACTATATAACTGATAAACAATTTAGAAATTAAAACATGTTGAAAGCACAAATTCAATCAATTGTCCATTCCAGTTGTAGTCTTTCTATTATCTACCTTTTTTATCATTACGTCCTCAGGTCCAGATGGATCTAAGCCCTCTGGCCAAACCAGCGCGCCACCTTCCGACTTGACCATTCGGGGTCTTTCACCCCTTAAGAATCCAGTTGAAACGGACTAAGGTCGGTAATCTCGAGATGAGGGGTTTGAGAAACCTTAGTCTTTGCTCTGGGGGACATCCTCTTGAAAAGAAGACTAATCCTGAGATAGCCCAAGTACCCCAGAGGCGCACTTGGGTTTTCTCATTCAATGATAGATGCTGAAACCTTTCTTTAGTTTGTTAATGACTTAATGCATTTTGTCGAATTAGCGACAAATTATAGTTAAGCGTCGTCGAATAGTTTTTATTATTTGTGTATAACCTTCCTCGAATCACAAAGTATAATTTACGATTCAAAATTGTAAATTGATTGAGATCTAAAGTAAGTTTCCTAAACATCCATTTATAGATGTTCATTCGTATATATGGATGTTCATATAATTATATGTTCATATATTACTTTTTTTGAATTTTTGTATAATAAAATCCTTAGCTAAACTTTTACTTTTCTGAAAGAAAAATATTAAAATATTAATAAAATTAGAAAAGTAAAAATAGTTTTTATATTCGCTGAGTGAATGCGTAGCAAATTTCTCGAGGTGGATAAATCAAATCAGCTAACTGAGTCTACGCATTTAATATAATTATAAAATAAACAAAACATAATAATGCTAAATCCAAATTTTAATAAAATAAGGAAGCGCTTGTTGCATCTATGGGGGACGCAAATATGGATGTAAAACGTATTGAAGACTTAATCTTTATTTTCTATTAATTTTCATCCATTGAACAGCTGCTTATCAACGTAAAACCCGATAAATCAAATCAGCTAACTGAGTCTACGTATTTAATATGATTATAAAATATACAAAACATAATAATGCTAAATCAAAATTTAATAATTAAATAATAAAATTAATAATTGTTTTTAGATTTTCTATAATTTAAATCAAGTTAAAAAAAATTCAAAATAAACGTCATTTTTATGAATTGACTAATAAATAACAGACGTTGTATCAGAATAAGAATTAGAGGTCATCAGGAGGAACTGCTATGCTATCAGGTTTCGGCTCCTAACTCCTCGACCCAACATAGCAGCGGGGCCAAATACATGCTTATAATGTATTTCCTCTGAAATAACTATCTAGTATCTTATTCTAATACAAAGTATATTATTTTTTATCCACCCATAAAAGTTTTCCGCTGATGATTTTAAATTTATTTTTAATATTATTGTGTTGATTTATATATTTTACTATTTTCTGCTTGATGTTATTTTTATAGTAACCTAGTTTAAAATATGTATCTATTAAATTTTTTAAATGATTTTGAAGAAAGCCAATATCATTACATATTGTTGCAATTCTTAAAATTTCATTATTTAATGTATTATATTTTATATAATATGGTATGCATGAATGATCATGCAAAAATATGTTTCTTGTAAATTTAAATATGTCATCTTTACGATATAAATTAATAGTAGTTTTAGTTAATGTTAATTTAATGTTCACATCTAGATATATACCTTCTTTATCAACAATATTGGTTTTGTTAATGATAAGGCTACTTGGATAAATTTGTTCGCTTATTGAATAAAAATTGCTAGAATTAAATACACATATATCATCAATATATCGAAACATATATTTCATATATTTATATTGTTTAGAGTTAGTTTTTAAACAGTTATGAACAAATTCATATTATATAAAGCTTTTAAATAAGTCAGCTATAATTGGGCTACTATTATCTCCCGTTTGAACACCTTTTACTTGTCTAAATATAGATGTCCCTACTTTCAAATAATTTTGATTTATCAAAATATTTAAGGCTTATATTAATTCAATTTTATCCATATATTTATATTTACTAGATGGTTTAATTTTTGTTATATATGCGTTATAGTTATTATAACATATGTATATCTTTTTCCGAATATAAAATTAATTAATTTTACTAACGCTTCTTTAATATCTACTAAATCTAGATTTGTATAAAGCGTACTAAAATCGTATGTATTTATATTTTGAAAATTTATTCCTTTTGTCTGTTCTAAAAATTCTTTTGTAGAATTAATACTGAAATAGTGTTTTATACCAGTATTAATTTCGATTACCTTACAATATTTTTTGAAGTGTGCTTTAATTACTTTAAGTATTTTATTCATATAGACAGAAAGTGGTTTTAATGTACATTTAAACGCAATACATATGAACCTAGGTTTTATTGGATTTTTATGTAATTTTGGATTCCAATATAATATAGGTATAGTTTTATTATCTGATTCAACCTTTATACCCTTTTTATCCATTATAGAACAGTGACTTGTAATAATTGTTTCTAAACTCAACTCACTACGTTCATATGTTGGATTTACATTTAAATCATTAGAATTAACCTCTTTCATTAGTATATCATAATAAAGCTTTTTGCATATGAAGACAAAGTTATTACTAGCTTTATCAATAGTTGTTATTATATAGTTATCCTTTAATTTAATAAGTTCTTTATACATATCTTTATTAATTTTATCTTTTCTTTTAATATTTAAAAATACAAAACATAAATCATAAAATCATAATAGAAGTCAATTTTTAAAGTCACAAACGTTGGTTCAGGGCTCAAAGACCTTATATTAACATTAATTATTTATTAATAATTAATTATTAATTAATTATTATTTTAATTATTTATTTAACTACTTATTAATTAAATAATTAATAATTTAATTTTGTCCGCTTGCAATTATTAAAACAAGTTAATCATTAATTTCTTTAATTTGTTCTAATTTGTTATTATATTGCTGTTTAATGGTTCCCGCAAAAGAGCAAAAATAAAAATTTTGAAAACGATTCATATCAAAGAAATCAAAAAATATCTGTGATTATAATAGCTAATTTTATTAATTTAAATGATATATATACAAATTATATTAATATATAACAATTTTATAATTAAAATGGGTAATTAATTTATTATTAATAAATTATTTAGTTTAATTTTAATTAAATATTAATTAATTATTAATTATTGATAATTATCCTACAGTTTAATTATACAGTTGATTTTTATATATTAATATTAAATATACTCAATATTAATTTAGCTATATTGATAATATACTATTATTTTTACGGAAAATTCGGCCTTTTCATTTTGATGATAGAAATAGCTAAGACCCTATATATATTGGTTTCAAAACCATGTATATGCAAAATATTATAACAAAACCAACTTTACTTTAGATATTTCTGCAAATTCTACAAATTGTCAGTCAAATTTCCCATTAGTTCCCTTATTCAATTTGGCTAGCAATAAATGCAGTATTGATAGGAACAGAAAAAAAATATTTTTTTCTATTGTACTTTTATTGTAATATTTGGTTCTTATTGCAATATTCTACAATAATAATATGCATGCTAGAGAACAGAATCAGTAAACTGCGTCGAAGTAATTTTAATAAAATAAACTACTTTCCAGCTATGCTGTTTGACATAACGTCTCTGTTGTTTTTATGTGACATGCGATGGCATTGGAAGACAAATTTCCGTATACATTCTTGCTGGTCATGTTTGTTGTGTCTTCTGTAAAATTAAGGATTTGGCAATATTAAACTATAAAAGTTTAAAGCTAAAATACTTCACAATTATTAGCTAAAATATTAAATAAAAAACACTACTCACGTTTTCATGGCCACTCATGGTTGTTCCTTCGACTTGAGGTATCGGACTGTATTGAATTGCAGCGTTATCCTTTAACGTGGATCCTCCTACCTTATCTGATGTCAATGGCATTTCAAGTTGCTGCAAACCAGAATAAATTCGATTCCGTATTTATTTTACAGAAAAATCCTTTTTTAGAGATGTGTTCTTGCTGATGAAAAAAGTTTTTGTGTTAACTGTCGGGATGTATTGAGGTTTAATGTGTGTGCTTGAAACGACGAAATGCCACCACCGTTTTTCTGTGGGTTTTGCAAACACACGCAGTGAGACAGAAGAGCTATGTGATTGTTGCACAAAAAGAAAAAGAAAAATTTACTTTTAAACACAAGTTTAAAGGCTGTGATATTTCGGTGTTTTTGTTGCCTTCTTCTGTGATGGGGGCAACATGCAGCAATACGACAACAAAGAGAAGCAGAAGTAATAATGACATATCACCTAAACATGTAGACGAATATAGCATCAGTTACACAACGCTATTCACATTTGGCTTTTATATTCCAATTATGCAAATATTGCTTTTTAAAATTATTGCTGTGCTCAACCGCAAAATTAGTGTGCATGAATTTTCATATCGATGCTGTCAGTTACATTACTGCTGTCTTAATCGCCGACTGTTTGATAGCGTAAAGAGCAGACAAGACGTGGTAACCATCGTTTATTCTGTGACTCCGCTGAGGCTGGCAAGAGTGTGATAGCAACATCCAGGTTTTTGCAAAATAAAAGCACATTCGATAACGAAAGCATTTCATAGTAGAACATTTGAATTCGGAATGAATGCGGTTTAAATAAACCGGATTTTGATGTAGCGACCAGTTGTTATTAATGATCGCTACATTATTTACTGTCCGCTACAATACGGGGACATGATGTCCGTAAACACAGGTAAAAAGACAATTTTTATTCAAATAATATCTTTAAAATTATTTTTATTATTTGAAATACAAATTTTGATGCGTTTTCCGACTAACATATCTTATATAATATTGTTGTTTATTTATAGGAACGAAGAAAGTTTTCAACAAATGAACAGTTTTAAAATATAGCCATCGTAAAAATAGTCATCGGAACCACTGGTGCGATGGGCAAGGAAGTATATAACTTATTCCGTTTGCTCAGCAAAAAGCTTCGCCGATTTGTAGACGACCCGCGGGCCGGCTCCTTCCTAATGCAACGCATAAGTACCGCCATACAAATTGACAATTGTGCATCAGTCCTGGCTTCACTTACAGAACACTGAAGGCCCAAATCTTAAGCCGTCTAGAACATCCAGGGTTGTTCCGATCTGAAGGCAAACGCCCAGATGGCGTTACAATGGTCCCATTGGATTGCGGCAAATTCGCATGTTGGGACTTAACATGCGTGAACCCGCTAGCTCCTAGTCACCATGCGACAGCTCTAACAGGGACCAAATCAGTAGCTATGGAAGCTGAAGGCAGAAAGATAATATAGTACGAGGGAATTTTAGCACTATGGATGGATTTTATTCCCATAGACATCGAAACCACTGGTGCGATGGGCAAGGAAGCATCTAACTTAAAGTTATTTATTTCGCTTGCACATTATTGTAATTAGAGTTTAAATTTTATTAAACAATTTTAAATAAATTAACAGCTTGTCAAATCAGTGAACATCTATAATTTGAATATAATGAATTAATTTAAATTGTATTTAACATATTAATTGATATGAATTTATCGTCAAATACTTAACTCGCTATACATTTTGTGCTTGTGATTCTTTTAGGTGGTTATTGACTGTATTTGTATCGATACGGTTTTGCATGTCTATAACAATCTGTTGATTCTTCCAGATTTGAATTCTTAAAATTCAATTAATATGAATTCGTTATAATTATCATCATATTTTTTCAAAATTGAATTTTTAATGAATTCAATATAATTATAAATATATGAATTCGTTATAATTATCATCATATTCTCAGTTATGGTGTGTACGGACTGTGTTTCTACGAGCTGCTGCCGGCAAAAAAATATTCAAAATAATCAGTGCACTTTGAATAAATGTTACGTGAATATATTTTATTGTGGCTATTCTTTCGGGTAAAATCAAAACGAGAACTGCACTCTAATTGAGTAAACTCATGAAATGAGTAATTTTTGAGTAGCTTGCTTGTACTTGGCTAATGAAAGTCATTCGTTATCTAGAATTTTAAATCAAGTATAAAGTCTAGATGATTCATATTTGTTATCTTTTGAATAATGGTCGTATAATTTAGAGACATGTCTTTTCGAAATGCAGTAATGATTAATCTGCTTTAAATAAGTATATGTGGTAATTATAAATGTGGACATTTATAATACAAAATAACCGCAACAACTTAAAATTTTGAGGTGCAAACAATTTAAACAAATGGCTAGTAAATTTGGTATTCTTTTAAGGGGATTTCTATTTTTTATCCTACTGTTCGGAAGTGCACTGTACTGGGCTGGCATGAATGAACCGAGTTACGGCCAAGTAAGAGTAGAAACAACGTTGATTCAATTTGGATTATTTAAGACATGTACTGGTACGGTTGGTAGTGATAATACATATAATCCCACCTGTAATCGATATGAAGGATTACCGCTTTTCATATCAACTAGTGTTGCCTTATATGGAGTTTGGATCTTCTTTGACATACTGATACTAATACTATTGGCTTATTCACCATGCTTAAGAATAAGAAATCGTAACAGGAACAAAATATTCGTATACAATATTGTTATGGCAATACTAAGCTTTTTCGCATTTATATTTTTATGGGCGTCTTTCATATATTTCTCATCTAAATTGAAACAGCATAATGATGGTTTGAAATACGGTTCAGGTTTCGGAGCAGCAATTTCTGGCTTTTTTGTTTTGACATTTATCTACTTTTTCATGTTCGCGTTTCCTATCGTAGCCGAACGATTAGATTTCAATGAAGATGATAAGGAAACAGCTCAAGCTCCCCCTTCTTATTATTTTACAAATGCTAATTTTTGAATTGTTTTTAGAATAAATCTGTAATATTGTGTTTATTGTAAGTTTACAATGCACGAATTGTTCATTTTATAAAAACATTCTTATTTTACTCGAAAATTTGCCAATTGAAAATTAACAAATCGTTTGGCAATTGTATTTAAAATTAAGATTTATTACAATATCTATTCATTACAATATAGCAAATTGCACTTAAAATTAGAATTCTTGAGAAATTAAAAATTATATTTAAATTTATATTCCATTTTTATAAATTTAACAGTTCTTTGATGTTTCTAGATCATTGGACTTGATTGGCTCTCGACGTTGATACATTTTTGTCGATTTAAACAATAGGCGGCAGTTTAGCTCAGCGCATACTGGCTACAATAATTATATTTGACAATAGATTAACATGTGCAAAGCCAGTGAGAATGTTAACTAGCTAATGCTATAAATTTAAACTTCAAAGTAACGTCTCGATGAATTTCATTTGATTATAACTCTACAAATACAGCACTATGTAATGTTTAATTCTCAAAAACTCGTTAACATAATTTACAAGTAGAACAAGCGATTAGAGAGTTGCTCTGACGGCAAGAATTGCACATTTTGTCCGATAAGATAAGCTAGCTTGTGAGCGTACACACAAGGAGCTGGAACACGAACAGTGCCGGGCCAGTTGTAATACATATGGGTCAATTTAAAGGCAATACGCTGTAATTTATCCAGGTTCAGTTTAGTTGTGTTAGCTACTAATATGAATCTAGTCGGATTCACGGTACCCTGATTTACGTGTTGTGAAACGAGGTAAAATTCTTGATTAGCACGAGACCGGATAGTCAGTGGAGTATCTACAACTGTTCCGGGTTGTGGATTATTCACACATCTCCCCGAACTTACGCCACTTCCACTGGTATTATGATCATCCATGGACATAATTCGGTTATTTATACGTTTATGGATTATCATTGCGGCAAATTGCGGACAATAACTATCGGAAAATGAAGCAAAGCACGCTGTAAGTTGTTCGATTTCGTAGTTCTTTACAACATTAAAATTGCCGTCGCCGACACCGTCTCTGAATAGAATAATTTTCTGTGGTAATTGTAGGTTAACACTGTGATAATTACGTAGTGCCGCGGAAAAACAAGTCTTTAAATCATCCATTAATTCCTGCCTGTTACTTTGAATGGTTACGCGACTGTACCAACGTGTGCATTCTTTGTCAGATGAACAAACAATGGCACCAACAGATGATCGTCCTTCAGTACCAGAGCCACTATGATATACGTCTATACCACATACCATTAACCCAGTTACGGGTATTGGTACAGCCCAGAGAAAGCCACCCATTTTACAGTTTATCTGTAGCATAATTCGTTGACAAATTGTCTTTGCTTTATTTGCATTACTAAGACTACGAGCTACAATCACTTGGCTGGCTATAGGTATGTCTACGCAACACAAACGTTTCACAGCAGAATATCGATCATCACGTTGAGATGGAAATATAATCACGGCTAATTGACTCCTTCTGCCATCGCCTAGCTCTTCTCGTAACGCTCTTACGTATGTCCCGGTACGATCGTCGGGAATAGATCGATGATCCGCCTTACTGAAACTTAAGCCTAAGTGATGAGCTTCTTTTAATAAAGTATCCTCAAAGAAATGTGCAAGATTATCTAATTTTCTAGGATATAATAGCAACCAACTATTTACAGGAACAGCGTTTAGCACACTGGATCTAGATAGTTCTTTGCCCCAATCTGCGTTATTTCCATAGAATATTTCCCGTCCGTTACCCATTATAAGTTTTTCATTAGGTAAAACTCGGGCAGGCACAGTAACAACATTGTTAGTTGGCAACTCGATTCCCCAGTCATCTAGTCTCTTGCTAGCTGCTTCAGATGATCGGATATTGTCAACAAAAGTCTTAAGCTTTTCCAATCGCCGACTTGGACTGAGATGAACGATAGCACTTAAATCTTTCATTGCCCTGAAATCAGCTCGTAAGGCATCAGTAAGCCCGGTAAGATAACAGAATTCGGGGATTAGTAAAACACTACGTCCGTCATCTGATTTTCCCGTATATTTAGTTGGGTTAAATTTCGAAGAACGCACAATTCGTCGAATCCTGCTAATTAACAGTGGCTGACTGTTATCTGTACATTTCAAATTATGAAACTTTTCGTAGTATTGACGAAACGAAAGTTCTGTTCCATCCGTCATGCTGAAAACGTCGTCTATATTTTTCGACCATTCAATTCCATCAATACGGTATGTACGATTATTGTACCGTGTAAGAACAACAGACCCGACAATGGATTTTGTAAATTGATCACGCATTCGATCTTTAGATTGTGATCGATCTTCACAAACATCCATCAACTCACACAGCATATCTAAGCAAGTAACTGTTCGCAGTACCCTATTGCTAACATCCATTGTTAGTATCATTTCCTTATTACCTGGTATTTTAGGATTATCCCGATAATCAATAGATGTCACAAAACCAGGCCATACTTCTAGACGGTGTTGTGGTAATCGTATGGAATCAGTAATGCTAAAGTAACTCCGTCTCATTAGTACCATGCGGATATCAGTCATAACTGCTCGAAATATGTTATTTAAGACAAACGTTGGGTACTCGTTTAGTTCTTTGACCATTTGCAATCTAATCTCAACATTAGGATTGGAAGTCTTTAGTGACGTATTTTCAAGCTTCATATCGTAAATGTATGCAATTGAACCGTCAAATACACTTGTATATCCATCTAACAATGGTCTAACCAGCCGACATCTCGTTGACCGTCCATCAATATCTGGGGAAAATGTGGCGTGGTACTGATATATTATTGGAGCCTTTCCAAATTTCTGGTTTTTAAATTGCAAGCGAAGACAATTTAATCTGGTTGTTATTTCGGTACCTTCGAATGTTCTCGTTATATCATCAATTTTTAAATAAGGACTTGCTGAAATGTGTGGGCTATCAGATGAGTGGACTCTTGATACGGATTTTGCTTCTAATGTTTCTTGACTATCGGAAATTTTTACATTTTTCAATTGGGATGACAACGCTTCAACATTCTCACGTTCTTTTAACGCCTTCAGTTCTTGTAAGATTTTGGCTCCACGTCCCACGGACTTCATCTAAAAACAAGAAAGCAAAATACCTGAAATAAACATTGGTCTGATAAAATACAGAAGTTTAACTAACTATAGTTTGCGAAGAAAATTAAAGTCCTATGCAACTAGGTATCTTAGTCAATGAGAGATAGAAAATCTCGTCAAAATTTGCACGTTTAGTAAGAATAAGAATCTTCAATTGCATTCTAATAAATATTGTCGTTGCTGTTACAAACTATCAACACAAATTGAAATTTATTCCCCTTTCGACTTGGTCAAATATCATTTCATATCAAATAACATTAGCAACGAATTATCTTCTTAGGTATCCAGCTTTGATTAAAGTCAACTGCTTGATTCTCCAGCAGGCAAATGGATAATTATCTGGTTAGACGTAAGCTTAGCCCATCGGTGTGTTCTTCAACGATTTTTGCTAACACTGGACACTCAAGTATGTGGGATATAAACTTACATGCATTGCCACGGAAAACAATCACACCCATCTGATGTCAATAGGACTGAACAGATTGCGAAAAGAGCATGACACAATCAGTAGTAGCGTGACATGAAAGTATTGAAGGATACCACCAAAAGATAGCTTTCCCAATAACGATTTTGTGCATTTATTTCAAGATGAAACGTAAAAGAACATCTATTCGTCAACCTAACTCCTGAGTACTGCTTGCTTGTCGAACTTGATATTATGATTGTTTAAACTAATATTGTCCTGTGAGCATAATCTACCACCGCTACGAAATATTACCACTTTTGTTTTATACAAATACTAATAATAAAGACTTTATTAAATAAATACACCGAAATATATAGCATGCAAGAAAAAGTAGGTCACAACAAAGCCAGATAAAAATGACAGAACTTCAATCTCATTATTCTTCGTCTTCCCTTTCTCTTTCATGGCCGCAGGTCCAGAGGGATCTGAACCTCCCCCCAACCGATCCAACACGCCGCCTTCCGACTGAACCACCCGGATACAAATACTAATAATATACTGTATATGTATATACAGCCCTTTTAACTTATCATATATGTCAAATCAACGATATAGCAGTGTCCACATATCCATAATTTTATGCTTTTTTGCTACAAGATGTATATTAAATATTAGAAGGAACATAACGCTATAATGTTTCCGATGGAGGATATACATTGAAAACCGTATTTATATTTGACAATAAGCATAACTTATACTTTACTTGCACGGGTAAAGCGTAAATTGGCAGCTAGGAAAAAGTGATTTTTATTCCAAAAACTGGATTAATAAAATTTTCGTTACTTTTGTTGTCGAGATTGCATATGTAAACTTCATTATCAATACCATTTTTTAAACACTACTTTTTATTTACTCCGGATTATAGTAATGCTATAAGTTATTGACTGGACAATTTTCTAGGTTGCTTAGATAGGAATTACTTGTTTATTAACCTTAATATCTATGAGTTAGATACAGTATACGCAATGTACAGGATGTTGACTTTGCGCATTACTCGGAATTTCGGATGTTCAATGCCATCATCAGCATATTGTGACGGTTACTATATATCATAAAAGCTAGTGGAAAGAAATTTACATCCCACAATCAAGTATCGAAATAATAGGATTTAGCCCAATGTCATCACTTTTCATCTAAGATGCGAGGGCAACAAGTTAAAATTACGGAATACTTTTGAATACTGTCGATTTACCAATATTAAGCTTCCAATATTTTTTTAATGTCAGTATTTGTGATCAAATTGTGATGAGCTTATTAACAGCTTTAGTCTAATTAATAGAATGGGGTTTACTGTATACCTGAACACCCTTTGGTCAGGGCGAACACATCTAAAATATATATAATTAAAATTTAAAAAGACAAAATACCATAGGTGATAAGAAAACGTTTATGAATCAGATTTCGTTAGTGATTGCCAGTAGCGTATTAATTTACAGTTTTGATCATATTAATATGTTATTTATGCGAGTAATGAGGTTTACTGTACTATTTATTTTACGTTGAACAAAGTAGAAATGAGCAGTCACAAAATGATGGCCGTTTTATTTTTGTGACGGCTCACCATTAGGAATGATATTTATTGCTTGCTTCAAACAAACATTCGATAGAGAGAAATGTGATATCATAATATAATTGTTAGGCACGTGAGACTGCGATACTGTAAACCCGACATGAGTTCCATGCAAAAGTGTGCCCAATTCCAAATTCCGCACTGATGTGCAAACATGCGTGCAATGGTCACTAACATTAGTGAAAAATCGTTTACAATCCAATATTTTGTTGGACTATATTAATATATTATTTCGGTACATGCCAAACGAAATAGAAGCGATAAATCTTAAAGATTGATAATGAGTAATCATTCTGCTACAACGAGCAAATTAATAATTTTTCTGGATCTCTATGCATCATTACTGTATAAGTTATATCAAGTAGAAACGAAAAATAATAATTATTGTCTTTCAAAGAGAAAAACAATAATAAGTAAAGAATACTCCAGATTAGGGTGGGCAACCTCTTTTCACATGTGTTCAATGAGGAAAATTTCTAGCACAGCATTCTTCAGCTTTCTAACCGAAATTGTTCGGTAATTTAATTTATTTATTTAATTTATTTATTTCTTTAATTTATTTTTATCGTCAATAATATGGTATATTATGACAAAAACAATTTGTCTTCAAAGTCGGATATACGTATCCGGCAAAAAATGGCAAATATTTAAGGCATAATTAATCAAATAAAAGAAAAATCAGTTCCATCAGTTAGGCAGATTAATACAACACAACAATAAGCAGAAGAGCGTTTTTAAATTCAAGCAGGAAAACGTTTTCTGAATTTAGTCTAATACTTTTTTGTCTAATCGCTTCATCTCGATGCTTTCCAAGTCCGCTCTAAGATCAAAGAATTTGTGGTTCTGAATTGAGCTACTTTAAAATTCTATCAACTGCATTTAAAATTCAATAATGTCGATCTATGAAAACGTGAAGTTTAGTTCATCCAGCATCATCATGTTTAGTAACCTCAAAATTCACATTCTTCTAGTTCTTTGAACTTCCAAATTCTGTGGAATACCACTTAACACTTGACTCGAAGATATTTAAAAATGCCTTTGAACGGTTTGATGGTTTGTTTTCACAACTTCCGGAAGATCATCGATGTTCTTTTTGAAGTTTGAAAAGTATCTTAATCATTACTCACATCTTTGCTAAAGATTCCCAGGTTCTTTTCAAAAGCCTTTTTGTGACCAAGCATAACATTTTTCCATTGCCTTGTTACTTCACATTCAAATCATTCAAATTTGGAAAAAATATAAAAAAAACTAATTTTGATATACTCCTGAGGTTTAGATATTTATTTTAGGTATATCTTGGATATCCTCCCGATATCTTCCTTAGGTTTTCATTATAGCAATAACAAAAATAAATCATTTTAATGAAATGTTTTAACTTGAACTCTTTACTGTCGTCAAAAAGATTTCAAAAACGGTGTAAATTTATAAAGGCTCGAACTTCGCCTCACAACAAATTCGCTCAAATATAGGTTAAACATAAATAATGATAATATCAACTTATCATTTTAAGTTGATATACCTGTGTAGCAATTGTTACCGTTGAAATTTTGATGACTATTTTATTCGGGTAATGTTTAGTTAAATACCACCTTTTTCCGGATCACAAATTTTGCAGAACGGAAGGTATTAGTAAGATACGACGTGTTTATTCGGCTTTTAACTGAGGATAATCATATTACGAAATATTTTTATAATATTATTTTTTTAATTTTTACTTTTTAGAAAATAAAAAAATAAAAATGTTTAGTGCATATTACGATCTGAAACCTTAAATACCTCATCAATAGACAATTGTTCATAACATATAAAATGTGTATCAAGTAAATGTTAGTCAAATGAATAATATGATAAAAATTATTTTTGGAGATAAAACCATTTTTTTCTCGAGTTTTTCAATTATATACACATTGATTTTTTCATATTATTTGAATCATCGAAGTCGATTATACCAACCATCAAAATGGTGTGGTGCATATTTCGACCTGAAACGTTTAAAAATTAAAAATAAATATTGTCGTGCATATTACGACCTAAAACGTAAATACCTCATCAATAGACAATTGTTCATAACATATAAAAAGTATATCAAGTAAAAGTTAACAAACATGTTATGATAAAATTTATTTTTTCAATTATGGACACATTGACTTTTTCATATTATTTGACTCTTCGAAGTCAAATATACCTGCTATCAAAATTTTAGATCAGTTCAACTCCCAGATGAATAGAAATATTGTTCAATTAGGGATGACTTGTTCAATTTAGGCTTTTACTATAACAATGACAAAAATAAATCATTTTGATGAAATGCTTTAACTTAAAATAACTCCTTACTGTCGTCCAAAATGTTTCCAAAACGATATTAACTATTGAAGGGCGAATAAAATAACTTTATATACTATATAAAGTATATAAAGTAAAAGTTGTAAAAATATCTTATGATAAAAATTATTTTTTCTCAAATTTTTCAATTACGGACACAACCATTATTTCATATTAATTGAATCATCGAATTCGAATAAACCAACTATCAAAATTTTATCTCAATTCAATTCTCAGGTGAAGATAAATGTAATGTTAAATTTGGTATGATTTGTTCAATTTAGGTTTTCACCATTTTCCTCGATTAAAAGCCGAATAAGCAGGTACGTATCTTGCTAATACCTTCCGTTATGCAAAAGTTGAGAACCGAAAAAGGCAGTATTTAACTAAGCATTGCCCAATTCGTTGATAACAGCTTTACATATTTCAGCTACGGTAGTTCGCTGAGGTAGTGTTAAAAAGACAACCGTCTTTTCACGTATTTTTTCATCCCCTTTGCAAAGACGGGAAAACATGCCTGATGCTGTGAGGTACTTTATAAAATCGCTTTTAAAGCAAGACATTTAAATAACATTTAAATAAATAACATTTAAATAACATTTAAATAACATTTAATTTTTTACACTACCAAATATAAGCATTATACATTATTCTTAATTACTTAATTACTTATGAAATAATTATTGATAATCAAATGTTTTATCGCAAAGTCTTCTGTGTCATATAAAAATCATTGTAATTACGCCTCATAAGAAATGCAAGCTCATCTACTGTTGTCTGGAAGACTTCTAGCATTGAAGACTTCTAGCATTATTCATTAAATAACGTAGTTATTTCATATCCTGTTTTTTCAATAAGAAAATGTAGACCAAAAATCTAAATTAAATAATCTTTAGTTATAATTGATAAGTTTACCACAAGTTAGACATAATTGACCATAAGTTAACCAAAATATAAGATGCTGACTAGAACGCAATACAAATACTCTAAAATTAAGGGAGTATTAAAAGTCAGCAGTTTTTAAAGTATTTTAGCAGGTACGTTTGTTATAATTTATTAAATTTAATAAAGTTTCATTAAACTTTATAAAATTTAATTTTATTTTTTTAAATTAAATTAGTATTAAATTTTTATGTTTGTAAAACACTATTAAGTACTTTAATTTAAATGGCATTGTATCGTATAACACGTGATTTAACATTAAGTGGGTCGGTAAAAGTTTAACATGTTTCTTCAACAGTAAAGTGTATTATGTGAAGACATTCGTATTAAAATTTGGCAACACGGAATTTCAAAATTTGCATAAAGAAAACCATTATGAATGAAAACACGGATCAACAAGGTCAATATTTAAAAATTATTAGAGAATGATATTTTCAATATGCTAAAATGTCATCAAAATAATTATCGATGCAGTAGACAAGTCATATTTATTATTTCCTATTGATTAAAAATTACAGTTATCAACTATGAGCGATTTCAAAATTTCAACAATTTAAAAAATGCTAGTTTAATACGGGAAAGTAATCAATAAAGATTAAAAAGAAATGTAGAAACCTTGTCGATAACTACCGAAATATGAGTAAGTAATATGATCACTAATAAAATACATGCAGTTAACTTTGCTGAACATTAAATATTTTACGGCGAAATTAAAAGTTTTATAATACAGACTTTCAAAAATCATTATTTAGTAAATGTTCACCCAGGTATTCTTTACATGAAGATTACATACTGCAGGATATCATATGAATATATTCAATAGAAAATATGTTTAAAACAAATTACTAATAAAAAATAAATTAAATAAATTTAAAATAAATTGAGTTGATTTTGTATCAATAATAATTTAACCTTACATTACCAACGATGATTTAATTTGAAATCATATATGAGTTCAATTAAATTTGCAAAATGTTATAAGTATTTCATTCAATCTAATTGCCAATGAAGTATACGAGTCGAGTAATCATAATCCAACATTAAAAGGACCGAAACTTAAAACGTTGGTATCGGATCAGTAGCTGATGAGGTCAACCAATACTTAAATGTAGTGTACTGATGTTGGCTTATAAATAGAATTAAACGAAACTGCAGATAATATTACAGAGTTATGTAGTAATTACTTTATTACATTAATTTATTTGCATTATTCATTACCTTACTTTATTTGCAATAGCCTATCGGCGTATTTTGTGTAAATCTAGATAATTAAATAACTAGATTGAGATTCCACTACTACAGAACAAAATCATGCATCTAATATGAAAATATACAGAAAATAAGAAAAACAAAAAGTCTGGCGACAATCATAACGCAATCAAAACATTTCTTCATTAAAACTTACTGAGGGAATCAGCACCCTCTAGCACACACCAACGCGCCGCCTTCAGTCTGAACCGCTCAGGGTTTCTCACACACCTTTGAATCCAGTCGAGGCGGACAGTGACAGGTAATCTCAAGATGAGATGCTTGAGAAACTTTAGTCTTTGCTCAGGGAGACTTCTACTAGAAAAGACTAATCCAGAAATTGCCCAGGTTCACCAAAGGCGCACCTGATCACTCCCTATTAAAGAGTGAGTGCTAGATGGACGGGTTTATGGCCCATCTAGCTCTCTTCAGTACACTTTTGAATCTATTCAAGTCTGATTAGGCCGAACATTTAACCGTAATGGTAAACCCCAGGTATCTTATTATATGTGTGAAGACTAGGAGTTGTTGATTCTGCAAATTGGAAGAGAGAGCTGAGAATGCCAATCTCTTTAATTTTTTCTTTGTCGTTGGGGCACCATTAAAAATAACCACATGCGATTTGACGGAGTTGAGAGTAAGATTAAACATGGTTAAGTGGTCTTTTAATCTTAAAAAGAAACAGCTGATGTCCGAGACTGCATCTTTGCACCTGCGTCCAGAAAACAGGGCTTGGTATCATCAGCATATACCACTAGATATTGTTCGCGTTTGAAATGTTTGAAAAGTGCAATGGAAGCAGCAAGATATAATATAGGAGAAAGTGGGGAGCCTTGAGGCACACCTATAATCGGGTAGAACTAACGTGCGTCATGGTGGTCTTCATAGAAGAACCGCTTGATATAGAGAGAAAGCAAAATCTCCACATTGTTAACAATTCTCGCAGGGAGCTTGAGGAACCTGAGAGAAAAGACAATAAAAAGAATGGATATACGGTCAAATGCATCGAAAAAATCAAGAAGAACCGCCACAGCAAGCTGATGATTGTTATCTTGGCAAAGCCGATACACTTCACCAATTGCTGAATGAACCGAGCGACATTTCACAAAACCATGAAAGCCTGGTGGTATTAAATTATGCCTACATATATGGGCGCGAATTCTACGAGCAAGCGCTTTTACGTAGATGGGGATGAGAGTATTGAATCGAAATGAACCGCAAATCTTTAGGACACGTAATAGATTGCTTATAATCTCAAAATACCCTTCGGCTGATGTTTATGTCGGTTATATCGGACGGGGTGGCTAAAAGCCTACTGATGATGACCTCCTTTCTCTGACTGACTGTCAAAAGCTTACAGACCCGAATGGAGAGTGGCGCTTTGTTTTTGTTAGTACCCGGAAGTGGCCCCAGGAATTCGGGGTTTCTTAACAGGTAAGTCCCTACTCCTGAAGTCACCCCAAGTTGGGATTGGTTGGAGAAATTGAGTGGCTTTATAATTGTGTAGGGATAGTGACTCCTCCAAACTTTATCAAGGCCTAAGCTACTGATCCAACCCGATGCTCTCTCCTTCCAGCAGACAAACTTCTCTTTCTTGGATATCTTCCAAAAGGAAGAGTAAGAAGGGTTAAGACGAAAAAGGCTGGTCCTATCCCTGCTCAGCTGCAATCTATATCTAGAACTTCAATATTCTTTCGAGAGGGCCCGTCTAAAGGAAATAGAGAGATTTGGAAAATGTAGCATTTTTGCTAGGACCTTGAGTTCTGTCGGAGTAGGATTGAATATGCCACCTTTATAGGTGTTTGAAAGCATTGCGGTAGCTTGCGAAGTGAGGTAAGAATTAAATCGGGTCAGACACGCATTTCCTACGACTGGGAAAAGTCGCATCGGTGCCTGGAAGACGATCACTCTGATTGGATCAAAACGAAATCGCCTCCTCAGCAACGTATTTTTCTCTAATCGCCAACAAAGTAGGTCGTGGGAGATGGACAACTGATGGCACGACTGCTCAATACAAAAGGGCTTTAACAGCCACTTCACATGCAGTAGAATGCCGAAGAGAGAATTTGTTTTTGTGCAATGAAAGGTGTGGGACGGTGGTTTATGAATAAGATATTCGTTCCTGGTTCTGCGGAGTGCTGCATTAATCCAACGACCAGTTCTGACGTTGAAATCACCAAGTGACATGTCATAGCATCTACCTAATATACGACCCAGGAGGTCACGGTTCTTGTGAATCTCTCACGGCTGAATATAAATGTTGGCTATGCTGCTGATACGTTTACCGTTCTATCAGAGTGTCATCACTAAACAAGATAGGGATGAACAAGAATAGTTCAGTAAGAGGAAAGATCTTAAATTGCCTTTAACTAAGGTTAGAAAATTTTGAGATGGAGAGAAGTGATGTGGGGTTATATACGGAGTGAACAAGGATAATTATGTGATTTGGTAAAAATCGTGTAATGTTCTGGGGGACCGGATAGATCTAGTCTCCTGAAAAACTATAGCATTCGCATCACGACCAGATAAAAGGCTAAGGGCAGAAGCACATCCCGAATTCGAATGAATGATGTCCAGTGAAAACGATTAGGAAGTTTGAACGGAATTTGTCGAAATTATAGGGATGTCAGCACCGCATCTGCCAGCATCCTGATCAATTTTTCCATCGATTTCATGCTTTCAGATATTTTCTTGTCGATGATCTTTGTGATTTCATCCATAGTTGGACCTGTGCTTCTTTTAACATCGCTGAAACCAGAATTGACAACCCGCGTAGTGGACGACGACTTCTTCGCCAGGTGTCTTTTTTCGTAGGCTAGAAAGGCCGTACATTTGCAGGATCACGTTGGATGTGGTAAACCGCAATTCGAGCAACAAGGGGTTGCTGATCAAGTAGCTGAGTGCTCTTCTTCCGAAGAACAAACCACAGCTTTTTCTATTGTTGCAGCTGAATCCGTATTGCCCCTATCAATGACACTATACAATGGGGATACGTGAGGTTGTCGCTGTTTATATGTTTAAATTTTGTTACACTTCATAAATGGGTTACAGGCAACTTTCGTTAGAATCATCGCGTTTTCGTTTATGGTCTGGGCGAAGGCAATTGGTATTGGTGTGCCTCTCTACACTTTAGGAATCTGACGTTTGTTAAGTTGAACAGTTTCTCGAATTCTTTAATGTCAAAATCTGCAAGGGGACTTAAAATATTTTAGATCTTGATTGTAACTTGGATAGGCTTATAAATTATAGTGGTTATGTTTTTTAAGTGCTTCGTTGAGTATTTCATGTATTCTTTGACCATATCAGAGTTGGTGCGAAGGGTATTTCCTATTAATCTAGCTGAGTTTATAATGATTCTGTTAGAGGAATAACTCTTTATAAATCCTCTATGAAAGCTATAAAAATGGTGTTTGTTGGAGAGAAAAATTTTTGGAGTTATGATTATTTGATTCGAAGTCTTTGGAATCGGAGATAGCTTCTTCTGGGTTGATATATTTTTAAAAACGGAAATATTACTTACCTTATTTTCTGTTTCTTTAGTAGTAATTGCTTGAAATTGTGAATTCTTTAAAAGCTCCGACATGTTTCAGCGCGCCAAGGTTAAGGAAGTGATTAAATAATTACACATATATATATGTTCTTTACATATATGGATATGTTGTCCAATAAATACATTAAACATGACAATTCATGAGAACTTAAAAAGATCAAAACTACAAAATTTATTGTCGGATTTTTCGAGTTTATGTATTTTGTCATGTCGGATTCTGTGTGATATACACAAAGTAGTTTGATTGAGAAGGAACATTTGTATGTTGTGATTTGATTATTGCAAACTATAAGCCAACTTGATAAGATGACTAGTTGCTTAGACGATCTACCGCTTAGATTGTTAATGAATTCTTCCGGAATTGAGAGATCTTGCTATTTTTAACATGCTTTGCATTTGCCCCGTAGAATAAAATGTTATTTGATTTTTGGTCAGGACTACCAAATGCAGGATTGATTTGATTTTTAGTCAGGACTACCTTACTATCTTGCTGACATTGATTGTACATATATGCGCGTCAAAAGTCGTTGCGGACAAAGGAAAATTTGCTTTAGCAAATTACTTTATTCAGTTTATTATACTCATCATAAAGTCGCCAAATTGAGACATTTATCTGAACATTCGTTTTAATCATATAAGCCCGACGCGAAAGAAAGACAAAAAACTGCTAGATGCCGTTTTGTTATAATGACTCATCAGTACCAGATCCATCCCGCTACTGGATGCAGAGAAGGACTAGCAGTTGTCAATCAACGAATCATGTGATGATGAAGCGATATTTAATTTGTATTATGGCGCTATTTCGTTCATAACGAAAAATGAAATTTAATTGGTTGAAATTGTAAAATATGATAGATTTTATATGAATTAAAAAATATATAATTACAAAACCGTGATTAATAATTCTTATTAGTATCAAATATAATTATATCATTACGATTATTATTTTAATATAATTCATCCAGGCTTACTCAAATGTTTTTGTGCGTACCGACTAATAACTCTAGGTAAAAGCAATAAAAATGTTCTACCAATTGGATTTGCAGATACAACTTGAATTGCCATACGCTACGCGATACTCAAGATCAAAAGAAGTGGCCTGCAGGCTGTCTCGGGAGTGATCTACAGGATCGATCAGAGAAACAAAGTTAATAGATGTGGTCGAAGGCACTAAAAGGTGATATCGGAAATTAAAACTTGTTTTTGATGATGCCATTGAATAGAAATGTAGGATTGCATTATTTAAAATCTGACATTTGGCTAAAAAAAGCATTTTAATGTATAGCTCTTCTTAGAAACAATCAGCCGACATCTTCTTTTGCAGATATTTACAAAGTTTTTATTTTTCGTGGCGAAACGCGAGAATTAAAATCAAAACATGATTAAGCGAAGGCATTTCAAATAATCGATTCTTTAGTTAGGCTCGAGAATTCTGAAGTTACATTACTCCCACTTGGAGGACGTCCTTTAAGAAGATAAATACAAAGGACACGGTATTCTAAAATTAGCGTAATACCGCTCGATGCTTATTCCCATATAGCAAATACAGGCTTAAATCAAGGTTTACTAAAGACGCGGTAGTTTAAAATTTTATATTCCTAATTATCTAAATAATTTGAATAGACTACCCTAATCAGTGACCCAGTTGTTGTATTTTGAAACGAACCAGTATTATTTTAGTATTATTCAAAAATAATACTAAATGAACTTTCATGATTAACGTAGAAATGAAATAAACTATATTTGGTTCACTCGATAAAATAATGGACGGCTATGTTGAATTTGAAGAGCAGGAAGAAAGCATTCGACTACTGCAACACACCTTTGCCGAGTATGGAATTGAATCTCACGAAAAACCAGATGCGATTATTTCAATAATAAATGACCAGTCTTCTAAAACAGTTGATGAATCTAATCAACATGGTGCACCAACGCTAGAAAGACTAAAGCTACATTATATTATACTGTATTACATTCATAACATATTTATGAAAATGAATCCTATGTATAAAAGCAAATTTACAGATGGATATAATGTAATAAGGAATACAATATTAACCGACATTGCGTCGCAAACCTCAGCTAAGAATATGCACGGTTATAGAGGGTACACAAATTTGATAAATCGCCTATTTATTTACTGAGTTAGCTAAAACTTGCCAATTACTAAAATATATACCAACCATTTACTACAATTTTCTTTTTATTCAGCGTTTGTTCCGCTTCGTTACGGAATCCGCTTTTTCCACTGTCACGCCAATGGGCCTTATTGATGGTTGTTCGTTTGCGCAAAGAACGCGGCCCGTACCGTTGTAGTCGCCTTTCGCGAAGTTCTTTGAGACACCATTTCATAATGTTGACGCGACGGTTTTGTTTTACGACTGGCTTGTCACGAAATCTATCGCCAACCATCCTCCTTTCTCAGCACGGTCTTGGGACCGGCCGTGGCCGGATTTACTACAATGTATTGGTAAAATATGTTTAATATAACATGTTTTTAGAACTACAATGCTCTTACATCCAAAAAATTTTAATTGTATTTTTCAATCGAAAACTTTTGATGTCCAAGGAATACAGGAATTATCAATAAAATAACTTCACAATACAGTCATTATCCTGTTATGATATCGTAAAGACATCGTCATCGTCTTTACGCTGACGATGTCTGGCTGGCGGCGGACAACAAAAAGGACCTGGAGGAATCAACTACTGTATGGAATAACCGACTCGCACAATACGGACTACGACTTAATCTAGACAAGACGGAATACCTCACAACAGACCCACATGAAAGTGGCACCATCAATATTAATGGCTTTGACCTGAGACGTACGGACCGGTTCAAGTACCTCGGAACCATACTCTCGGCAAGCGGCGACGTGACTTATGAAGTGAATGCACGAATAAGCTCAGCGTGGACAAAATGGCGAGCGACGACAGGTGTTTTATGTGACCGTCGCATTAAGGATCACCTGAAATCAAAGATCTACCGCTCAATTATTCGCCCTGTGGCTATGTACGGCACAGAGTGCTTGCCTATTACCAAGGCAGCGGAACGACGCTTTGCGGTCATGGAGACGAAAATGCTGCGGTGGATAATCGGAATTACCTGGTATGACCACGTGAGAAATATGGACATCCTCCGAAGATACGGCGTCGCCCCTATCGTAAATAAAATGCAAGGGGCCAGACTCCGGTGGTATGGCCACGTGTTGCGGAGTGAAAATTATTCCCTTGCAAAGACCGCCTTAAAGTATGAGATCATAGGCAAACGCCCGAGAGGTCGACCCAAGCACCAATGGTTAGATGGCTTTCACACAGATCTCAAGGCAGCTGAACTTCACCCAGACCAAGCCGAAAATAGAGCGAAATGGAGGGCTAAATCTCACATAGCCGACCCTGCCTCAAAGCGGGACAAAGGCTGAAGAATAAGAAGAAAAAGACAATACAGTCATTATCCTCAAAAATTGTCTTTGTACTAGCAATAATGAGATCATAGCTATAAAGATATTGTACTAGTTTCGTTTTTACTCATGACTGAAATGCAGATATGAATAAGCCGATTAGAAGGTGTGAATGTAGGAGGTGTTTGAATGTGATAAATTAGGGAGTGCGGCGGAAGTCGAGAGGGAGTTGATTCCAGGCGAGTGGGGCGGCGACGAGGACGGATCGGAGACCGTGGTTGTTGGAGTAATTAGAACGTGGAGTAAGAGGGTATGGCGGGAATGTAGCGATAAGCCGATCAGACATTATTTTCATGAACGATACAATCGGAAAAGATTTCCTTACTGCAATATTTCGATTGTTGGAATATCAAAGATTTTTTAATAAAAGACTTGTATCTTTGACATCTGATGAATCCAAAATTATGACATGGTCAGTTGTATATTTATGACATAATTAACAAAACCTTGAAATATAATTTTTCTGTCAAAGATTACACTATAAGTTTATATCATTTGATTTACCAACAACGTTTTTTCTTTAAAATTTAAAATATGTTTACAGTACTTAATGCCTCTAACAATAAATCGGAGTATAAAAATCTTTCTAGTACGTAGGTACGTTGACAATCTTGTCATAAAGGTTTGAAAGATTTCGACAAACTCGTCAAATAAAATTGTAATGTTTCTGGACCTAAAAACAGAAACTCGTGAACCTAAAAGCTATTCTTAGAGATTCACAATGAAAAATAGATTTGCTGTTTTCGATACACCTATGGATTATACAGTGGATTCATTTTCGCACAGGATATTTATATCCGGTTTAGTTTAGTAAAATTGATATGACAGCAATGTGGAATGAAAAACAACGTGGTCAGAAACCACGATGTGTACCCCCTCCAAATACATTAAGTCAAATGACGGACAGTCTTACAGGGGTAATTCAATGGTACTAAAAACATAAACACATGATAATTGCTCTAGGCTGCTAGTCCATCACACAGATGGATTAATCATGGAATTGTCTTCCAGACTAAGTAGTGAGATTCGATCTAAAGCTATTTAAGTCCTAAATTCAAAATTTTTATATTATGAACAAAAACTACCTACGTTTTCCTTGAAATTTGTATTAATTTGAATTTTACAATTTTTTGAGCGAGACAAAACAGCCATTTTTGACTACAGCTATGTATCAATAATAAGGTCCAGAGGGATCTGAGCCCCAGGCGCCCACCAGCGCGCCGCTTTCCTACTTAATCATTCGGGGACTCTCACGCCGCCCCTAGAGTACAGTCGGGGCGGACTATGGTCGGTAATCTCGAGATGAAGAGCTTGAGAAACCTAAGTCTTTGCTCCGGGGGACGTCCTCTTGAAAATAAGACTAATCCCTAGGTAGCTTAAGTACCCCTGAGTCGCACTTGGGTTTTCCTATTCAATGACAGATGCTGGGCCCGTTTCATAGACCACCTGACTCTCTTCAGGATACGCTTATGTCTATCCAGGTCAGTTTTAGCCGACCAATTCACCGTAACGGTGAACCCTAGATATTTTACTCGACTCGTGAAGGTAGGGAGTAGTTGAGGTTGCAAAATGGAGGAGAGTGCAGAGAGTGCTAGTCTCTTAAGCTTAATTTTGGTGTCAGGGGGCCATGAAAGACAACCCTATGCGAGTTTGAGAAGTTTCAAATAAGATTGGAAAGGGTAAATTGGCCTGTTAATCTTAAAAGATACGGCTGATGTCCGAGACTACATCTTTGCACATGTGTCCAGAATACAGGGCTGTGGTATCATCAGAATATACAATGAGATCATGATCATGTTTAAAAGCTCTAATGAGAACAATGGAGACAGCAAGGTACAAAATAGGAGAAAGTATTGAGCCTTGAGACACATATGTAATAGGACAGAATTGACGTGAATTAGTGTCGTCTTCATAATAGAATCGCTTGGTTTACAGCAATATATCCAGCCTGTTAACAATTCTCGAAGGCAGCCCGAGGGACCTGAGAGAGGAGATAACAAAGGGAATAGAAATGCAGTAAAATGTAGCGGAAAAGTCAAGAAAACTTGACTTTGTTAACACAGCAAGCTGATGACTGTTATTTTGACAAAACTGATGCACTTCACCAATTGCTGAATTAACCTAGCGCCCTTTGAAACCCATAGAAACTCGGTGGGATTAAGTTACGCCTACTTCTACGCGCAAGCACTTTTTCATAGATAGATATGAGGAAATTTTGAATAGAAATGGGCCCACGGTCTGTCTGACATAACCCGATTTTTTCTTTGGTAAAAATATACGTCGGCTACAATTGATGACTGCTACATCAGATGGTGAAGATAAAAACATTGTGATGGCCACTTCTGCTCATTGATAGGATGTCAAAAGCTGACAAACTCGAGAAGAGAATAAAGCAATTGATTTTGAGGTGCCCGGAAGTGGGCCTTATGAGTTAAAGATATCCGTAACAGATAAGTCCCTGCTCCTGAAGTCAGGCGGGATTGGCTGGGGATAAAGAGTAGCTCCATAAATATGTTGTGCTAGTGGCACCATCAAAACTCTATCAAGGACTATGCTATTAATCCAACCAGATGCCCTCTCCCGCCAGCAGACAAACTTCTCATTCTTGAATATCTTCCAGAATCAAGCCCGAGAGGGACTAAGACGAGCAATACTCATCCTGTCCCTACTCAGCTATAGCCTATATCTAAAACTCCAGTATTCATTCGAGAGAACCTGACGGTAGGAAACAGTGAGATTGGGAAGGTGTAGCAATTTTGCTAGGAGTTTTTTGGAGTGGGATTGTAAATGTGACCTTTATAGGTAGTCGAAAGGATCCTGGTAGCTTGCGAAGAGAGGTAGGAATTAAATTCGGTCAAACTCTCATTTTTTATTCTGGGGAAGAGTTGGATAGCTGCCTGAAAGAAGGCCACTCTAATAGGATCAAAGTGGAACCTCCTTCTAAGCAACGTATATTTTTCTAGCTGCCAGTATACTAAGTCATGAGAGGTAGTCAGTTGTTGACACGACTGCTTAGTGCAGATGGATTTTAACAACTACATCCTATGTAGCAGTAATATGTTGAGGAGTGAGTTTGATGTTGATCAATGAAAGGTAGGGGAAGGTGGTTTGTGTATAAGATAATCGTTCCTGGCTCTGAGGAGTGCTGCATTAGTCAAACGACCAGTTCTATCGTTGAAGTCAGCGAGTAACATGTCATGGCCGCTACAAAGAATACTGTCCAGGATGTCACGGTCCCTATGGATCTCCCCTGGTCGAATATTGATATTGGCTATGCTGATACGTTTACCGTTATTACAGAGTGAAATCGCTAAACAAGACAGGACTGGACAAGAATACTTTAGTAAGAGGAAGGTTCTTAAAGAGCTCTTTACTAGTGTGAGAAGACCTTGAGATGAAAATGAGTGAGGTGAGACTATGTACGGAGTAAAGTGGGTGATTATATGCTTAGAAATAAATCGAGTAATGCTCTGAGGGAGACAGATAGACCGCGTCTTCTGAAGGACTATAACATCAGCATCTCTACCAGACAGAAGTCTATTGACGAAAGCACTTCTCGAATTCCACTGAATATTATTTCAGTGAATATAATAAAATGCAGTGAATATTATTCACTGAATAATGTAACTGATACTACAACTAAGAGTGAGACTCCCACCCTCAGTTGTGACCAATCATAGACAGGACGGCCTTCCCACCACCATACACAACAGAGGAGGTCGCTTCACTACGGACAATGTATTCATTTCCCTCGGGGGCCGCTACTACCAATGATTTAATCATTTTACCAATTTCGACAGGAGGCACGATGTGAGCGGATGCACAACTATTATTCGACTCAGCTGGAGATACCGGAACTTCTGGTGTCTTAAACAGCAACGAGAGCTGGTTGGCAATAAGTGTCTCAATTTGCTTCAAAGTGGATTGGCGATTAGAGTAAATCAATCGAATAATATCCAAGTCTGTTAGTCTTTTGCTTGCTTCCGCTAAGCCCGTGAACTTGGCCGGGGGAGAGCTGTAACGTAATCTGTACTGCTTGAAGTGAGTACACTTCCTTGACCAGACCGGATATGCTCCACCACAGTTGGAGCAGTTATCGGTGTCAATTAAAGAGAATTTCAGATTATGACCCAGTAGAGGGTTGCAAGCGAATCGTGTAAGGCATTCGGATCCTCAATAGAAGAGGAGCAGAAGGCAATTTGAAGTGGAAAGCCGTTCTTCCCCATTACAAAGCGGATCCTGATGACATTATAAAGACTTTCCGTGACCAGTACATCTGCCGCATCCTAGTGAGGTGGGATGTTCGAGATTTTTAATGTGGCCTGAATAGGCTTGAAAGAGATACTTCCGAGATTCGCATATTCCTTATAAAATTTTCAGTATAGGAAATCGTGAGGTCTGAGGATAATAATGAAATTTTTACATCCGCCTCATAACGGATTGAGTTGAATAGTATTCTGTTCTTGAATTTTTCCATAAATTTCCTTAGAAACAAATTAAAGATATTTTGACGCTCCAAAGGAGCTTTGAGTTTAATAATTACTAGATTTTGTAATTTTGGCACTTGAAGGAGTTTACCCTGTATATCTTGATAATCAGATTTCAAAACTTTACTTACCGGCTCAGCTTTTGATACAACAGAACACTCTTGAGCAGGAACAAGCGTACTTACTTCTGAGTTTGATAGCATTTTTGCAGGATTTTTGGAGTTATTTGATTGCTCCGACACATTTTTAACGCACATGAAAATTTTCGTATGCAATACAAATCGTACATGTTTTCCCTGTTTTATTTTATTATGAAATCCTTATTATTATAAAATCGTACATGCAAATTGATGAAAGTAATCAAACTGAAAAATTAGTTTTAAAAACTCAAAAATGGTAAGTAACATGCTGTCGGAACTTTCAAACAATTCCTGAAAATCGCTTTTTCCAGCTATACAAGTAAATAAAGATTTGCCTATTTTGGGGAATTCTCTCTCAATATGGAACTCTCCCAGTACCCCAGTTGGTGAACTTAATAGTGATCATATTATTGAAGCCTCAAGAGAGGCAAAATTTATTTAACATTTTATTAAGAGACTTTACCAACCAATTTAAAAAGCGAATTATATTCAATATAATCAAATACTACGAAGGCGAAGTTAAAATATTTTTCGCCTCCCCCGACTTGGCCAGATCTTATACCGAATTCTTCAACTGCAGATTCTCGGATCTAGCCACCATCTTATCAAAACCAATTATGTCATCAGTTTAAATCAACAATATCCCTACATACCTCACGGAAGATGTAGCAGCTCTAAAGAGAAAATTTAACATCTACAACATCGGCTTTATCACTAGCAAGAATGGTCTTCCCATACCGGTAGCATTCTGCAGCGCACCGATAGATGTTGCTCAAATTTTAATGAACACTCCATGTAACCCCTTTATGAGGTACAATTTGAAATTTACTCTATTGGAGACATTCAGTAACTTATCCCCACTGTAATAACTGCAACCAGTGGTGGCACTGATCATCAAGTTGCGCATTGCCCCTGAAATACAGGGTATGCGGATCAAGTACGATGCATCAAACCAAATGCGAAAGCAAACCGTGTTTCTTGAACTGAGGGGGTGAACACCCCGCATGGTCAAAAAAACCTATCCACTTTATAAATTACCAAACGAGGCAAAAACCGGATATGCCCAAACGCAACAGTTTTGCTGCAGCTGTCACAGTATTCCTGTCGCTGGCATAATAAAGTTTATGGATGCGAGATATCAGGAATCCATCTAGCGTATTGAAAATCTAGTTAAGTCTTTAGTTAGTCAACTTGGGAATTCCATTCAGCCTCCCCCAGATGGGAGGGCGACAACCAACAAAAGAAATTCAGTCAAATACAACAGGAGGAATGATTCATCGCAGTTAATACTACTAAAGAAGCTGGTTCGCATGAACTCGTTATGGGCAGTCCCAACCCAGGGAAAAGAAGATAATGCATGTGGGTAAATGTCTTCTCTTGTTGGAAGACAATGTGGAAAGGGCGACCTTTCCGACTCTGGTTCCGACTAGGCGGGAAGGCGCCCCACTCCAGTTAAATAAACACAATGGAAATTAATCAAGGGTCTTTTTAACTGAATATCTTTCAGTTGAATTCGAGAGGTGCTTCCGCCCTTAGCATTATATCTGGTAGAGATGCAGATGTTATACTTTGATCTCATCAGAGTGGCCTTCTTTCAGGCAGATATCCAACTCTTCCCCGGAATAGGAAATGAGAGTTTGACCGAATTTAATTCCTACCTCTCATTGCAAGCTACCGCGATCCTTCGACTCCTATAAAACTCGAATATACAATCCTACTCTAACAAAACTCAAGGTCCTAGCTTAAATGTTACACCTTCCCAATCTCTCTGTTTCTGCCAGGCAGGTCCTAACGAATGAATACTGGATTTCTAGATATAGCTTTTAGCTGAGTAGGGATAGGGAGAGCATTGCTCACCTTAACCCTTCTCAGTCTTCCTTTTGGAAAATATTCAAGGAGAAGTTTGTCTGCTAGAGAGATAGGGCCTTGGGTTGGATCGGTAGCATAAGTCTTGACAAAGTTTTGGAGAAGTCACTATCCCTACATAATTACTCAGCCACTCAATATCCCCAACCAATCCCGCAATGGGGTGACTTCAGGAGTAGGGATCTATCTGTTTCCGATATCCAAAACTCTTGGGGGCCACTTTCGGGCACCTCCAAACCCAACGCGCCACTATTTACTCTGGTTAGTCAGTTTTTGGCAGACAGTCAGAGAAAGAAGGTCGCAATCACAATGCTATTAGCCTTCCCGTCAGATGTTGATGACATCAACATCAGCCGTCGAGTTTATTATCTAAAAAGAGATTGATAACTTGTCCATAAGATCTACTGCCCATCTCGATTAAAACGCCCTCATCTCCATATTCGAAAAAGCGCTAGCGCGTAGAATCCGCGATCATTTATGTAGTCGTAATTTGATCCCACCAAGTTTTCATGGGTATGTCAAAAAGCGCTCGGTTCATTCATCAATTGGTTAAGTGCATCAGTTTTGTCAAAATATAGTCATCAGCTTGATGTGGCTGTTTTTCTTGATTTTCCAGCAGCATTTGACCGGATCTCCATTCCCTTGGTTTTCTCCTTTCTCAGTTCCCTCGGGTTGCCTGCGAGAATTGTTAACAGGGTGGAGATTTTCTGTACACCAAGCGGTTCTATTATGTAGACGACCCTAATGCACATCAGTTCTACCCAATTACATGTGTACATCAAGGATCAATACTTTCTTCTATCTTGTAACTTGCTACCTCCATTGTCCTATTCAAGGCATTTAAACGTGATAAACATTTTGTGGTATATGCTGGTGATACCACATCTCTGTTTTTCTGGAAGCAGGTGCAAAGATGTAGTCTCGGACATCAGCCGTATCTTTTTAAGATAAAAAGATCAGTTACCCTCATCCAATCTTATTTTAAAATCCAACAAATAGCAAGTGGGAGTCTTTCATGTCACCAATGCTACCAAAAAGAAACTTAAGAGACTAGCATTCTCTTCCATTTTGCAGCCTCAACCACTCGCTATCTTCACGAGTCGAGTAAAATATCTAGGGTTCACCGTTACGGTGAATTGGTTGGCTAGGCTGATCTAGATAAACTTAAACGTATCCTTAAGAGAGCTAGATGGGCTCTGAAACAGGCCCAGCGTCTGTCATTGAATGGGAAAACCCAAGTGCGACTCAACAGTACTTAAGCTACCTCGGGATTAGTCTTATTTTCAAGAGGACGTCCCCCGGAGCAAAGACTTAAGTTTCTCAAGCTCCTCATCTCGAGATTACCAACCATAGTCCGACTCGTCTAGACTCTTAGGGGGTTATACATCCCGAATGGTTAAGTCGGGAGGTGGCGCGCTGGTGCGGCCTGATGGCTCAATTTCTCTATACCTGAAGACGTAATGATAAGAAGGAAGATAAAGGAAAGACTACGACTGGAATGGACACTTGATTAAATTTGTGTTTTCTGCATGTTTAATTCATAATTTTTTTATCAGTTAAATTGTTATTTAACAAAATCCACAAAAATAGCACATACTATTTATTTGCTGGATTAATTTATCACAAGTGATTAGACATTTAAATATTTTTAACAATTAACATGGCAATCTTTGAAAGGCAATGCATTCAAAGAACTTGACATAAACAATTTTTTAGTTTAAAGATAAGCACGTCAATTGATATTAAAAACGAAAACACATCTGTAAGCACTATAATATAAATACTCTATTATCCTCACATGTATTGTTCTTATTTTTGATACAGCAGGACGCTACAAATCAGTCTGGGTGGGTCTCATCAGCTGCTGACCCAGACCTATATTTCACGTTTCGACCCATATTATCTGCTTTCTCCGTACACTGATGCTTGGACTCAGGACGACTGTATCGCGATTCAACGCTACATCCACTATAATACATCCACTATACGGAGAAAGCAGATAATAAGGGTCGAAACGTGAAATGTAGATCTGGGTCAGCAGCTGATGAGAGTTACCCAGGCTGATTAGTAGCGTCCTGCTGTATCAAAAACAAGATCAATACCTGTAAGGATAATATCGTGCCACAATCAGAAAAATTTCAGCTCACAGATGCAATCAAGTACAATAAATACTCAATTTATCATTTGAAAAAACTATCTATATAGTTCTTTTATAATTTAACATTACAAAACTTTGCGTTGAATACATTTATGACACAAATAGTGTGCTTAACAAATTCCTGCAGATGTTTACTAAATATCTAGTACCTTCGAAAATTGTAGCTACTGAAACACACTGATGATACCACCCTGTAGTGATAAGTAAACATTGTTAAGGTCGAAACACCCCATTTGGGGCAAGGCGTCTGTATTAATACGGCCCATACCGGGTTAAGCTTCCCGAAGAAGTTTTTGAAAAAGGATTACAGGTTTTGGCCTTTTACCTGCTAGCTGCAAATAAAAGTTGTAACCTAATTCTTCCCAATATAAATAGTGTTACATACACTATAAATATGAATTTCACCTGAGAAAATCGCAATCTCCGCTTCAAACAATAATAGTGATATAAACAAGCGAGGTTCGGATAAAATGAAAGATGTAAAAGTTAAGATCATATTGGATTAGCCCACTGAATGGAGGCTAATCCGATACAATTAATCAGGATTGAATAATTACTCTGATAGGAGAATTAAGGAGTAATACTTTATCACCTAATTAATTTATAACTATAAGCAATTATTTCGAAAATAATAAAAGCTAATCGATTTTATGCTATCAGATGAAAATGATACAAAACGATTTTTCGTCTGATTTTTTCTTTCTTTTTTCACAAAACTGACTTAATTCTCTATTTTTCCACAACTATTGATCTTTTATATCTCACTGAATTAAAGCATTCTGATTCTGACGACGCTGCTATCCGTAACCTACGTTCCTTTAGATTTTCTCATGTGGATTCCGCTCGCCTCATTAACTTAACAAAATCAACTACTTCTGACCATGGCGGAGTCGTCGCCTTCGCTTGTATCCCAGCATCTATCGAAAAAATCGTTCATTCTTATAGTACTATGTATATTTGAATTGCCCTTTGTTAATTTTCATTTCTTTTCCATATTCAACTTACAATCATCTACCACCGGTTTCATCTACACCGTATTGCATTTATTCAATGGACTTGCCTATCTAATATCGAACCGATCACTTTCTTATTTATCTCAAATTGTCCTTGGCGATTTCAACATCATTCTAGATCGCTCTTCTGATTCCGATTTTGTGAAACTTGTCAGTTTCCTGTTCGACTTTAGATTATCTTAATCAACCAATCTTTCCACTTATATATTTGGTGATTCTCTTAATATTATTGCCTTTATCAACATTTAATTGGATACGCTCCTCTACAATATCAGATCCTTGGTTTTCCGATCATTTTCTCATTACTGTTAATCTCACTATCCCGTGGACTCTTTTCGCATCTTTCCAACTTTAAGTTGGAAACTCCTTAACCTTCCACTCTTTCGCTCAGCTATCCTTTACTCCTCTTTAGTCGCATCATGTAGCATGTTTACAGCTGATAGTCTATTCCACATTTTCAACCTTGAGCTCTCCAAAATCCTCGATTATATTTTACCTCGTCATTCCCGATTCTTAAACGCTCCTTGTGTGCACCATGGTTCGACTAACTGTTAAATTTTTGAGCGCATTCTACATTATTTCTTGAGTATATCTTCGTTTTCTCAAATGTAATTACACTTATATATCTAATCATCGTGCTCATTACTTAAATCTTCTACACTGTCACCACTCTCTTCTATGTGATAAATGTAAGCTTCTGTCAAAATAAGATCACATCTTGGTTCATCTTCTTCCAGTTTATTCTGACGAAATCACTAAAGTTATCCTCTCTTTCCCCAACACATTTCCTCCTGCCGATACTATCCTGACGTATGTACTTAAATCTATCTTCATTCCTTACTACTTTTTCAACTATTCCATTCGTATCTGCATTTTCCAGAGAAATGTAAGCAGCTCTCGTACGTACTCTTCTAAAGAAATCGTCGCTCGATTCTTTGATTCCATCTTCATACCACCCGAATTATCTTCTTCCAACCTTAACGAAACTCCTTGAGCGTTTTTAATTACATCAAGCTAGTATATACCTTGTTTCCTAAAACTCATATCTCATTTTCCAATCCGCTTCAATATTAATCACATTACTGTCCTCTTTTGTGCTGTAAAATAACTTAGAGACTGGACTATAGTCAATTGCTAAACTTACTCTGAACTTTACCTAATCCGCTTTCTTTGTTTCAACAACATAGGCTAAAGATATTTTTGATTTTCAAAACGTCCACGCATTTTGTGAATTATTAAACTGATATAGGCATACCTTATTGCTACTGTCCTATACACAGTACAGTGATTTCCTCCGAAACAAGCCCTTTAGAGTTTAGATCCCCAATGTTTTTACAGATACGATGGCAGGTAATACTTCGGATTGCACTTCGGATCTCCACACGAGTCCATTTACGTTTTGGATAGCCCAATTTTGAAATGCAACCGATCTTGGACACTTATTTAATGGAGAACACAATGATCATTGTTACCAAAAGGAGGATAATATGCAATATTGTCGATATCCTCAATACATCTTGTAAAAACAAGATCTAGAGTAGCACAATTGACATAAGTGGATATCTACAATATTGCACTAAAAGTGGGTCAACAAGAACTATATCACGAAATTGTTTTGATACGCCTGAGCAGGGTTGACACCCATTCATTTTCCAATCTACATTCAGAAGATTGAAGTCACCTAAAAGGACAAATTGTTACGATGAACAAAAATTAGTTAAATAATCAAGCCGATCGGCACTCAAAATGAATGATAGAGCCTTGTAAACAACACAAGCATTTAATTTCAACAATTGATGATTAACAGAAAAAGACAGACATTCATATGACCACCCTGAATTCCAAATATATGATATATTGGATGTTGAGAGATCGAGGTGAACTAATGCTACAATTCATCCACCTCGCATACCTGGAAAGTGATGCGCTCTTGTTAACTTATAACCTACAACATTAAACAGATTATTAAAGATGTTACTATGTAACCAACATTCTAAAATACAAATATATCATACTGATTATCAGCAATATGGTCGAACAAGAAAGGAAATTGTAATGGAAGGCTTTGAACGTTTGAGTAACTAATATGAAGTGAATACTCTGATGACCTAAAGGTTTTGCTAGTTTTAGCATGTACCTCAGAAAAATCAATTAAATAATCAAAAATTGAATCGGAATAAAACCCATTCTCTAGTTTAGGAGAAGCTGGATCAAACGTATTGATGGTCGCCAACGATAACTTGGAGTTTTCTTATGTATATATTCGTCTCTTATTTGCTTATTCTATCCTTAGCTCCTCACGAGCCTTCCTTAATTTCAAACGTTTATCAAAATTAATGTATCTCAGTATTCTTACCGAAAAATCTTTTAAGAGGTAACCATGACGAAGCAACATCTTAGCGTTGTCAACAGAACTCAAAAAGACTTTTAATAAGCGAGGTTTCTCTGTGATACGCTTCCCTAGACGAATTAAACTTCGAACGTGCAAATTCATAGCTACATTCTTATCCTATTCCGTTATAAGTCAGGTAAACATTGCACGCAAGCGATAAACGTCTTAATCAACTTTTACTTGGGTATTGATCATATATGACTCTTTAATTCTACCCAAAATAACATTCATACTTTCGTAATTCAAATACCTTACTTTTCTTATATTGGCTGCTTTGTCTAATGAATTGCCCGGTATCAACACTTGCATCGCGTGATGTTACAGGCTTTCTCAGTTCATAATTTAAATCCACACTAATTGAATAATCACTTAGTCTATGTTTGTTAATCTCAGTATCACGTCCTTTGTCTAAAACATCAACAGATCTATCACTAAGGATATCCTTAGACTTCCGTCTATGAGTAGCATAGTTATCTGTGTAGCTACTTAAGATATTACTTTTGATTTTGCTAGCATGATGTAAATCAGGGGTATCAAACACGCGGCCCGCGAGATTTTTTATTAATATTTCTACTTTGATTTTTTTGTGATTTTGTTTGATATTTTTACAATTTGTAATATTTTGGCAGCAATCAAGCAAGAAAAAAGGCGAAATACAATGAACACATTGTGAGTCTTGGACGAAGCAGATTCGTGTCTCTCGTCTTCTCCACGTCGGGTGGTATGGGCGATGAGATGAGACTATTTCTGAAATCACTAGCTGCGATTAAGGTACAGCGCTCAAGACAGCAATATTCCGAAATTTTGGCACTGATGAAAAGAAAAAATTCGTTTGAAATTGCTCGATCCTCTTCTGTTTGTCTAAGATCGCTCCGTTCTCGCTGTGGCATGCCTGTAGGGTATTTTCCTACCAGCACGCATTCAATCACATAGAATAATGACAAGATCATAATCGATTGCACAAAGGACCATTTGAGGGAACCGAATATTGTATCAAACAGATTATTAATTATGCTTATTCAAAAAATTGTAACATTTTGAGTTATTATGAATACAATTATAAAAAAAATTTTAACAGCTTAAACACAAGTTAAAATATTATTGATCAGTAACTACATACAGAATTAAAGAAGAACTTTGTGGACGCAAAAACTACTTACAATCTAATAAACATAGAATCAACAAACATACAAAAACAGAGTCATCCAGGAAATAAGGGCTTTGCCTAGCGGACACCTGCGCTTGCAAGTTACACTCAACGAGTCAGTGAAAATACTGAAGAAATATTAATTCTAGTCAAATGCCTCGGGGGAAACCTGCTACGAATCATCGTTGCTGCAATTGCAACGGACAAGCCGCTGTCTGTAAGGGATGTCGATATGTCAGAGACAAGATGACGTGCTTCAATTGCCTTTCGTCAGACTGCAGAAATCGCACTTTATTAACTTCTGCTTCACAGTTCACAACTACAGTGGTCACGCAAGATATACACTCTACTGAAGATTCTAGAACAGTTCACTCTGCAGTCGCTCAATCGCTCCCGATGAACACACCACAGGGCGCTCAGTCGACCTCTATTAGTCAACAAGATTTTAATCGCGTTCTCATGGTTGGGGCAGAGGGCATCAACTTTGACCAAGATGATTCGCTAATGGCGTCTGTTTTTTGAGGTCATTCATTGGAAACCTAATCTCGTTCGATTACCAAGTACACTGAATCTAATTTATTCCTTAACGAACTCGCTAAAATTTATAAGGGGGCTGCCTCACAATCCACTTCTCTCATGTCTGCTATTGTGATAAGTCAGTTAGTACTACAGCGTATAAACAAATCACTAATAAGGAAACTAAAGACGATATTATCAAAACGCATTAACCTCTGGCGATGTGGCGACATTGATAGTCTGCTTGAAAAAGCAAGATTCCTGCAACGTAATTACACGCAAAAGAATTATCCCAATTCGAATGATGGCCTATCAAAAACCTTTCGAAGACTCGTACTAGGAGGAAAGATTACAGCCGCTAAAAAACTTGACTTTATAGGGAACTCCGTGAAGCCTTGAAAGAAAAACATATCTTTTAAGAGGTTTAGGAGTGGTGAAATTAACAGTGTTTCTTGTATTGAAGTATGGAATCGTTTTACGAATTTAAAACTCAATAAACGGCGTAGTTTCGAAGAGAGGATTTTACAAGAGGCTTTTCGCAACCCTGGTAGCTTGTTCAAATACGCGAACGCAAAACATAGCGGGACATGTTCGGCTTGTATCGGACAGTGGACATGCCTCGATGACGATTACGACATCGCTAATGCGTTTGGTGAACATGTTTTGATCTCATCAAATTCCTCTAACAAACCATCCTTTATCATTTCATATAAATCACTCACTGATGTCGTTAACGTGTTTTCTATTACGGATGTGCGAAGAGAGCTTAAGAACCTAAAATCATCGGGGTCTGTTTGTCCTGATTTATTGCCGCCTGTATACTTAAAAATGCTAGCAGATGAAGTTTGTATTCCTTTATATTGGATGTCTATTGCGTCACTTTATTCCGGTCATATACCCGAGATATGAAAACGCTCAATTGTAATACCACTCTTTAAAAAAAGCAATCGAACTTGTGCAGATAATTACATACCCGTAAGATTGACTTGCATTTGTTGTCGAATCTTGGAAAGACTACTGTATAAGCATATTAGTGATGATTTGAAATCCAGAAATTTACTGTGTATTAACCAACATGGTTTTAGAAGTGATCATTCTACTGTCACAAATCTGCTAGTTGCCCAGAACTCATGGGCCAACTTAGTTGATGAAGGAGCTTGTGTAGATATCATCTTCGATTTTTTCAAAACTTTCGATCACGTACATCATGACCATCTCATTTCCAAAATGCATGCCTTGACGATTAATCTCATTCTAATTCGCTGGGTGGCAAACTTTATCTTTGGCCGTTCTTATCGAGTTCACGTTAATAACACTTATTGGGGCTGGTATAATACACACATAGATGTACCTCAGCGCACAGTGCTTAGTCCACTCTTATTCTCCATCTAGATAAATGATTTACCAAGCTTCCTGAGTTCTGAGTCTCTATTATATTTTTAGATGACCTGCAAATCTGGAGAGGCATAAAGTCGTATTTAGATACAGAGTGTCTACAGTCAGATCTAGATAAAGTTGTGAATTGGGCTCGAATTAACGGTTTATCGGTCAATTCTGTCAAATGCTCTTTTATGCGTGTTCGAGGTCGACAGAAAACTTGGCCGGCAAAATACTATTTTTGTGAAAATGAAATCGAAAATGTAGACCATGTGAAGGATCTCGGCGTCCGGGTTTCCAATGACTTGTCCACTAAACGTAATACTGAATATGTATGTCTTAAGGCTTATCAGATGGTAGGTTTCATTAGTCGTACATTTGATTTTCTGAATCCACGTCCATTTTGGATTCTTGCTAACACATTTATTTTTAGCCATCTGCTATATGCGTCTCAATGCGTCTATCCGAGGACTACACAAGAGTAAGCAAAATTGGAAGGTGTGCTTCGTCGGTCAACAAAGCATGTTTACCCAATAAGAAATTTCCCTTACGAACAAAGACTTAATGCACTGGGCATGAATAGTGTTAGCACTCTCAGTGATTTATGCGACATGTGTCTAACATGGACGATTCTTGACAACCACGACACGTTGTACACGGACTAATGAATGTTATATCAGGTCAATGGCGCGCGGTCATTCGTTAGTCCTCAATCGGCAAAGGATTGTACGCTCAAAAACTGTTTAGTTTAATCGAAGGGTCGTGAATCTATGGAATCAGTTGAACGAGACAACGATTTGTTCCCGTACAATGAAGTAATTGCGGAAGAAAATTTTGTGTAATTAATTTGTTTTTCTTTTTGGTGACGCAACTTTGAGCTCTACTCGCTATGTTGTTTTTTATTATTCAAATATTTTTACACATTAAAGGTTACCCTCTAATGGGTCAATTCAGTTCCAAAAGAATAAAAAAAATCATAACTGTAATGTGGGAGAACCGGATGAAATCTAGTAGATCGCGGAGCCCGAAAACTCTCGGACGCTGCACGCGCTATCGTGAAGTTGATTTTCTTCTCAAATTAGTTATCACCTCGTGGTAATTAAGAGAATTCCCATGAGCTATCTTAAAAAAATTCACCTCGTGGTAATTAAGAGGATTCCCATGAGCTATCTTGCTTGCGATCGTTTTCAGAACAATGTTTGCCTTGTAGCCAATGCCCCGGATGTAGAGAATACTAGAGGGATAAAACCACTATGTTCAACATTAGTTACACGTTCTTCGTATTTGGCAATTTTCCATGCCTCGTTGTAATAGAAATCTGATGCAGGGTTCTGTTTTTGTAAGATTGGGCATGCGAAGAAAATATATTAATGTCGAAAAACGTTCGCTCAAATCTATCTCCGAACAGTCCAGAACATACAATATCAAGTCGCGCGTTTCCATCACGAGTGGTCGTATTCCTTGTAAATGACACGTGATCAGATACACTCTATAACAGAGGTTCAATCGCGACACACGAACATATGTCAGACAGGGACCTAGCAATTACGTCACGAACAACATTATGACGAATCGTAGGCAAACCTCTTCGTTTACAAGTTAAAGCGTGAGTGGTGTCCATCTTACTTCCACAACTACACTCAGGATATGCCAAATTTGTGGGAGTCCATCCGTATCGACAACATAATGCATCCTCGAACTCAATAAAGCTTAAATGAGATTTTTCAAATCGAATCGGTAAGGAGCTTAACCATGAAGACGCCCTTTGACTGATGCGTGTGCAATTGAATTAACCTCATCGGTATTCATTCGCGTAAGTGAAAGTTGTAACTTGTGTTTAAATTCCTGTTCACGACGACTTGAGACACTTCGCTATGTTGTCTTGTAATAATAAAATATATATACAATTAGATAAAAAATTTTCATCGAAAGTCTTATGCGTGTTTGGATGTACCTACAAAATTTATCTTCCATTATGAATTTTTTTGCGCACAGAAATTGAATCCAAACTTAAATAGTTTAATTAAAGAAAAGATTCACCATCAATAATCAATCTTCAAGCAAAAAATTAAATGACTAATAATTATTCTGCATTGTTTCTTTTTTTAAATTCTTTCTTACTGTTGTAAAAATTTACTATCTAAACATTTTTGATTGTCATCCAAATGCATGTATTATTTTTTACTAACAAATTTGGTATGTGCGGACTGCGAGATTAAAGATAATTAAAATATGGCCTGCCGTCTTACTTTTGTCCAACACCCCTGATGTAAATTATCTTGATGTGAAATATTATTTAACACTGAATGATTTGTATTGTTTTGACAATATGTCTAATTTGTACTGCCTCTACTCCAGGACTGTAAAAGTATCGAACGAATGATAGATATCATTTATGTTCTAAGTTTTGATAGCAAATTGGCATTTTTTGACATGCAAATTGGCAAAACGTGCATTCAAATTAACAAATCCTGTATGCAATACAAATCATTCATGCAAATTGGCAAAACAAAAATGCAAATAGACGAAAGCAATCAAATTGAAAAAAAAATAGGACATACTATTTATTTGCTGGATTAATTTATCACAAATGATTAGACATTTAAATATTTTTTAATAATTAACATGACAATCTTTGAAAGGCAAAGCATTCAAAGAACTTGACATAAACAATTTTTTAGTTAAAAGATAAGCACGTCAATTGATATTAAAAACGAAAACACATATGCAAGCACTAATATAAATACTCTATTATCCTCACATGTATTGATCTTATTTTTGATACAGCAGGACGCTACAAATCACTTTGGGTGGGTCTCATCAGCCGCTGACCCAGACCTACATTTCACGTTTCGACCCATATTATCTGCTTTCTCCGTACACTGATGCTGATCGGATTTGGACTCAGGACGACTGTATCGCGATTCAACGCTACATCCACTATACGGAGAAAGCAGATAATAAGGGTCGAAACGTGAAATGTAGATCTGGGTCAGCAGCTTATGAGAGTTACCCAGGCTGATTAGTAGCGTCCTGCTGTATCAAAAACAAGATCAAAGAAAATTTAAAACTGTTCTAGCAAATTACAATTATTCCTGTCAGTTCCAGATTATTCCTGTCAGTTCCAGATTATTCCTGTCAGTTCCAGATTATTCCTGTCAGTTCCAGATTATTCCTGTCAGTTCCGCTCGCTACGCTCGCGGATTGAGCTCAATCTATCGATAAAAGGTCATGCCTAAAAAAGCGCGATCTCAGATCCCTGTTCCTGATCAACAATCTTCCACATCTAAATGCAATGATGGTTATACCAGCTTTGAAGTTGGATGCGATTCCAAAGATTGCGATGTATGGACACTTGTTCGTGTTAAAATATCCGACCACTCAGTGTATAAACTTAAACATTTCACTTGCGGTTTTTGTACATCAGTACGACTACTACAGTTATCCTGCTCATCTACTCCTGTATCACACACTACCACTCAGACCAATGCTGTTTTAGATGTTTCCCTCGCATCAACACCTGACTTCGCATCATATAATCCCATTATTGAACCTACTCTCTCACACACTCCTCGTTCAACTACGTACCAAACTTCCATTAATCTTTCTCATTCTAACAATGCTAACGGCAAAGCTTTTCATCTCGTACCTCCTCTTTCCTATTCCTCCCCCAATCTAAAGAAATCTCAAACTTCTTTATTCTCCTCACGAACTCCTTACTCGACCCCCCTGTATCACCTCTCAATAATTTACACCCTTCCATCAAAATCATTTCCAGTAACATTTCCGATCAACTAATTCAACACTCCATTCCTGTCACTCATGCCCCAACCTATTTTAATTCTCCTTACTCTACCTCCCACGTAACACTTCCCAATAAGTTACATCCTTCATTTAAAATCATATCCAGTCACATCTCTGATCAACCGATTCAACACCCCGCTCCTGTCACACTTGCTCCAACCAATATTAATTCTTTATCAAGCACCCCTGTCATTTCCACTTCTATCTGCTCATCTACCTCGACTCCAACCAGCTCTGTCCGTCCACCACTTCCACGAAATCGTTTTCCTTCGCGCGATCGCTGTATAATCATATCAAACTTAAAGCTTTCCGAATCTGCTTCTCCACAATCTCGCCTCGATGATGATGTATCTGCTTTCAGGTCTATCCTAGCAACCATTCTTCCTGATGATAACCCATCACTCTTCAATAATATCGCTCCTGTATCCTTTATTCGTTTAAACAAATCCACTAAATCAAATCATCTCAGTCCTCCACTCTTAAAAATCGTTTTCCGACATAGTTCACATGCCTCTTCGGTACTCTCCCAACGTTTTAAACTTCTTACCACTTCATCTACTTGCCGTATCTTTCCTGACCGCTCCCCTTCTGATATTGCCCAGCTCAATTTAGCTCGCATTGAAAAACATCGACGTGAAACAAACGGCGAGTCATCCTTATCTATACGTAAAATCAACGGAAATTTTCACGTTCTTCACACAAGGCCAAAAATTCGATGGCGTCCCATCTCTCCCCCTTGTCTTCTTCGCTAGTCGATCTCGCTCCTAAGCATGCTTTTCGTCTTAGTCTATTCAATACTCGCTCCATTCTTCATAAAGCTGATATGCTTCTCGATATCTTCGATCAATTATCTATCGATATTCTCTGCATTACCGAATCCTGGCACACTGACTCCAACGATCTTGCTATTCGTCGTCTATGTCGCTCTGGTTGTTCTCTAGTTGAATCAGCTCGTCAAATTACATCTCATACATCTACTGCGTCTAACCATGGCGGTATTGTTGCCATTGCTCGTCACCCAATGTCTTTACGTAAAATCAACGTTAACATCCGTTACACCTCGTTCGAATTACTCATATGCAGATTATCAACGCCTTTCCCTCTGGAACTTGTGATTGTATACCGTCCAGGTTCAGTTGCCCCATCACGTATCTTCTTTAACGACCTTGCAGATCTAATGTCTCACTGTTCATTGTCTTATACTCCTTCTTTTGTTCTCGGTGACTTTAACATTCGTCTTGATCGCCCGTCTGACTCTGACTCTATCACTTTAACTAATCTTTTTTCTGATTTTAACTATAAATTACTTTCAACAAGCCCAACTCATATTCTCGGCGGTGCTCTCGACATCATTGCTGTTCCTAACTGCTTCAATGACTATACCTCCTTGTCAATTACTGATCCTGGTTTGTCCGATCATTTCCTTGTCACTCTTACTCTTACTCGTCCCCATCCTCCTTCTCCGCCTTTACCATTATCTACACCAAGTCGACCCTGGAAGCTTCTCGATATCCCTATTCTCTGCACATCCTTACTCAATTCTTCACTCTTTTCACTTCCTCTTAACTATCTCTCTCCCGATGATCTCTGCATTCTGTTTGATTCTGAACTTACGTCGATCCTCAATAACCTTCTACCTAGTCGACTTCGACGTTCCCAGCGCTTGCGCCATGCTCCCTGGTTCGATTCTGACTGTAGTCTTTCTAAGCGTCGACTCCGTCACTTTTTTCGTATGTATAAACGCTTTCTTAAACGTTCACCCAACTCACTCCCTCCAAATCTTCGTGATTCCTACTTTTCTCAACGCCGTTCACATCTCATTCTTATACGTACTAAACGTACTCTCTTTTGGCGAAATCAACTCGAGTCATCTTCCAACTCGAAATCTCATTGGAAAATCTTAAACTCAATTCTTTCACGATCATCTACCCCTTGTAATATAAATCCTGATGAATTTTCTTCTTATCTACAAACTAAGCTATCTAATTTACTTTCCCTACTACCCATAGCCCCCTTGTACCCACTCTTATCTTTAAATACTTCCCTCCCAGAACTATTCCACCTTCTTCCCGTTTCGTCTGATGAAGTTTCTTCGGTTCTGCTGTCATTACCTAATAAAACCTCTCCTTCTGACCCAATTCCCACTCACTTACTTAAAAATATCTGCACTTTTATCTTACCCTTCCTAACCACATTGTTCAACTCGTCCATCCGTAGCTGTACATTTCCTTCCATCTGGAAATGCGCCACTGTTCGTCCTATCATCAAAAAGCAATCTCTCGACTCTTCACTACCATCTTCGTACCGTCCAATCTCACTTCTCCCAACCCTCTCTAAACTCCTTGAGCGTCTCGTTCTTAAGCAAGTTAATACATATCTCTATTCCTCTAACTTATTTCCTCCCTTCCAAGCCGCTTTTCGCTCTAATTACTCTACCGAAATTGCATGTCTTAAAGTTTATAACGACTTACTCATATCGCGCGATCATAAATTATGTAGTGTCATAGTTTCTCTTGATCTATCGTCTGCTTTTGACATCGTCGATCACTCGATTCTTCTCCATCGCCTTCGTCATGATTATGGCTTCTCTTTACCCACTGTATCATGGTTTTCTTCATATCTATCAAACCGTACATTTCGCGTATATTCTAACTCTTCTCTCTCCCATCCTTCGTCCATTCCGTCCGGTGTTCCGCAAGGCTCCGTATTAGGCCCTATACTTTTCTCTCTTCTTCTTGGTGATTTGTCTTCGATTTCTCATAAATTTAACTTCCATGTTATGCAATATGCTGATGACATTCTCATCTATGCTCATGCACCTGTTTATCGTATTCGCGATCTTAGTGTTTCTGCTTCCGACTGTCTTGTCTCAATTTCCAATCATCTTTCTTCCCTTCGCCTTTCTCTGAATCCTGATAAATCCAAAATTATGTGGATCCTACCTCGACGCCTCGGCTTCGAACCTCCCTCCGTATCATTAAATTCGACAATTCTTCCTATCGTTGATAATCTCGTTTTCCTAGGCTTCCATTTTGACAACCGACTTTCACTTAAACCTTTCGTTAGAGATAAAGTACGCTCATCTACCTTGATACTCCGCAACCTCCGTCAAGTTCGTAGATTGATCGATTTCCCTTCTTGTATGACTCTCATATCATCTCTCCTTTTTTCTAGACTCGATTATTGTCTTAGTCTATTTTCCAACTCACCTAAATCCACTCTTCTTCCCCTACAACGCATCGTCAACGCAGCTGTCCGAATTCTCCTCCGTCTTCGTCGTTTTGATCACACATCCTACCATCTTGCTTCTCTCGATTTGCCTACAATTTATTGTCGTGTTCAAATTCGTCTTCTTATCGTTGCTTTCCGCCTTGTAACTTTTCATACCCCTTCATTTCTCAACCTTCCTTTTCTTGATAATTCCCGTCCTGTTTACTGTTCCTTGCGTTCCTGTAATTCCCTTCTTTTACATGTCCCAAACTACTCTACCTCCTTTGGACTCCGCTCCTTCCTGGTGGCTGCTCCTCTATCGTGGAATCATCTGCCCATTCATATACGCCAATCAACTTCCCTGCAGTGCTTCAAACGACAAATCCAATCCCATCTGAACAATTTAACTGCTTGACTTTCTCATTTTTGTTTGTGGACTTGTAAGCGTACAGCTTGTACGCATTTGCCACATTAAATAAATTTGTATTATTATTATTATTATTATAATACCTGTAAGGATAATATCGTGCCACAATCAGAAAAATTTCAGCTCATAGATGCAATCAAGTACAATAAATACTCAATTTATTATTTGAAAAAACTATCTATATAGTTCTTTTATAATTTAACATTACAAAACTTTGCGTTGAATACATTTATGACACAAATAGTGTGCTTAGCAAATTCCTGCAGATGTTTACAAAATATCTAGTACAGTAGAAGTTTGTAGCTACAGAAACACACTGATGATACCACCCTGTAGTGATGAGTAAACATTGTTAAGGTCGAAACACCCCATTGGGGGCAAGGCGTCTTTGGTAATACGGCCCATCCCGAGTTAAGCTTCCCGAAGAAGTTTTTAAGAGGCATTACAGGTTTTGGCCTTTTACCTGCTGGTGTTGTAAATAAAAGTTGTAACCTAATTCTTCCCAATATAAATAGTGTTAAATACACTATAAATATGAATTTCACATGAAAAAATCGCAATCTCCACTTTAAACAATAATAGTGAAAGAAACAAGCGAGGTTCGGATAAAGATATTGTAGACTAAATGAAAGATGAAATGAATGAAAGATGTGACAGTTAAGATCATATTTGATTAGCCCACTAAATGGAGGCTAATCCGATACAATTAATCAGGATTGAATAATTACTCTGAAGGAGAATCAAGGAGCAATACTTTATCGCCTAATTAATTTATAACTATAAGCAATTATTTCGATTATATATGATGAAAGCTAATCGATTTTATGCTACCAGATGAAACAAAAACGTTACATTACATCATATCGCATATTCTTCAATACAATACCCAAGAAATTCTGGATATATTGGCAATATTCAGTATTTGTACTCATCTTAAGCCTCGATTATATTGATTGCATGAATCGACATTAATAAATAAACTGTCATTCGAACGTATATCAATAGATTTTAAATACTTACTTGCGAAATGTAAATTCAATAGATACATGTTATTATGATCGAGCAACCAATAGCTGGGCTCTCTACGCAGATCTCCTAGGTTTAATAATTTTATCCTTGTCCGTTCTACTTAACATATAAATTTGGAATATTCTGTATCTATAATAATCTTTCATTCAAATGAATGAAATATTATTATTACGTACAGAGCATTAGCCACAAGTTTTGCTCGATCACGACAATAAAAAGAAAAAAGGTCATTTATAGAACGCCTCGATTCGATTTACCACATCGGGCTTCATTTACAAATTCTTCAGCATTTTTCGAAAATCCAGAAAGCTAGCAGCATTCACAGCGGAAGGGGGTAAATCATTCCATAAGTTTCACGCTGGTGGGAAAGTCGAAATTTTTTAGATAATTTTCCATGGTACAAAATATCTATACAAAGAGAATGTCATCTTTATCGTTGTCGATAATTTCTCCTAGTACCCTCAATGAGGAATCCTACATACTGATGTACAATGCGATACATAGAACACATGTCTAGGAACACGATGCGACAAAATATGGAAATGAATCCAAGATGAAAGAGCCGCTGCTCATAAGTGACACATACTTTATTTATTAATTCGATCATTCTCCCAATCGTTTACAATCTGATTTTATAACGGTTTTCACTCCGACAATTTTCTTTCCCTTAAACATTTTTTATGATAAAGTTCGCCCTTCTGTATTGTTTCTTCGTGATCTGCCGTTGTTATTCTTCGTAATCTTCCGTTGTCTTCTGTCTTGTTTTTTCATACCGTCCTATATCATTTCCCCCAACTCTCTCTAAACTCCTTGAGCGTCTTGTTCTCATGCAAGTTAATGCATATCTATTTCCCTCCAACTTATTTCCACCTTCCAAGCTGCTTTTCGCTATAATCACTATACTGAAGTGCCTGTCTGAAAGTTTATAACGACATTGGATAAAGACATCTTTTGTTATAGCTACTTACAAAAAGAAATTTAACAGCTTAAACACGCAATCAATTCAAACAATTGCAGATCGTCTCCCTGCGCTCGCCGATCAGTTGCAGTAGCCAATATAACAGCTTAACACACAAGTACGTTAACGGCAGGACGTAAGAATACAGCTACGACCGATACCAACTATGCTCAACTGCAAGTACAGTGCTCAATACATGACTGCAGCGTCTGAACAACAATCGCCTGTGACAACAATAAGTCAAAGAAAACTTCCAACGTGGATTTTGTGCAAACAAATTAATCTGCAAACTCTCACAAAATCACATATCAACATCGAACACATCTACTCAAACTACCCGCGTCGTTTCCAATGTCTTTTCTTTACCCACCGACCCTGTCACAATATACACTTCCCATCCCATGTCATCTTCACTCCCCGACACCCCCGTCTCGTCCCTCCTGTCTCGTTTCTCAATAATCTACATCCATCAATCAATCAAAATCACCTTTACCAACATTCACGATCCTTTCACTCATAACCTTTCCTTACATCACTTACCAGCCTCCTTATCATTATCCTCTATGTCTCCCGTCGTCAAATCTACTCCCTCCAAGTCTTCAACTGTCAGCTCTCCTATCGTGATCTCACCAACTCACGTCACTCGTCCTCCTTTACGGAAACGCTTTCTTTCTCGCGATCGTTGCGTCATCGTCACTAATATCACTTCTTCCACCTCCTTATCTCCACCAACACGTCTCGACCACGATGTTTCCGCCTTCAGATTTATCCTCTCGTCTCTTGTTCATGCGGATAAACCATCATTTTTTAACGACATCTTTCCTGTCGAATTCATCCGCATAAATAAATCTTCTCAATCTAATCCTTCTCAGCCTCCTCTCCTGAAAATTGTTTTTAAGCATCGCTCTTACGCGTCCTCGGTCCTCTCTCAACGATTTAAATTCATGTTCTCTTTAATCACTCGAATTTTCCCTGATCGCACCTCTTTCGAAATCACTCAACTCTCTTCTGTCCGCATCGAAAAACGCCGTCTGCGAAACATCCCTTTCCATCCGAAACATCGACGAAAATTTTCAAGTTGTCCACGCCCTTCCCAAAATTCGCTGACGCTCCATCTCAACTATGTGTCTTCTCCGCTAGAACCTTTCCAACCACACACGGTTTCCGCCTCGGCCTCCTCAACACTAGATCTATTCTCAATAAATCCGATAGCATCCTCAACCTATTCACCAAGCAATCTATCGATTTCTGCCTCACTGAATCCTGGCACTCCGATTCTGACGACCTCTCCATCCGCCGCTTGCTCTCTGCCAGTTGCTCACTAGTCGAATCCGCCTGCCCCCCAGCTCATTTTCTTCTAAATTCTCTAATCATGGCGGCATTGTCGCATTCGCCCTTCACCCCGCGTCTCTTCGCAAAATCACTCCCTCTTTCAGTCATTTCTCTTTTGAATTGCTCACTTGTCATCCTTGTAGCCCCATCACTCTGGATCTCGTCATTGTTTACCTTATTTTTTACCGAACTCGCTGATTTGCTTTCCCATTGTTCTTTGTCCTCCATCCCTTCACTCGTTCTTGGCGACTTCAACATCCACCTCGACCGCCCCTCTTTCACCGAATCCATTCGATTCATCAACATTATATCCTACTGCAATTACAGAATCATCTCCACTGCCCCCACACATATCCTTGGCGGGACAATCGACATCATCACTGTCCTTGATCGTTTTGCTGCCTACACCTCACTGTCCATCTCCGATCCTGGTCTTTCCGATCACTTTCTCGTCGCCCTTGATCTCACTTTCAACCACCCTCCGCTTCACACACCTACCATCCTACGTCGCTTTGGAGAAATCTTGACTCCCCCTTCTCCGCTCCGCCTTATTTAAATCGTCTCTATCTTCTCTTACAATAACATCATCCTCTCCTCACGATCATTTCTTTCTTTTCGACTCTGAACTCACATCCATTCTTAATCTTCTCTTGTTCTTTAAGCATCACCTTCGCTTGCACCGTGTCCCATAGTTTGGCATACAACAAGGCACTATATAGTGTTATCATCTTCCTCAACCTCTCCTCCGCCTTTGGCATCGTCGACCACTCCATTACCCTTTCTCCCCTTCGTTATGATTACGGATTTTCTGCATTTTCTGTAGCATGGCTTGGCTCATATCTAGCGACGGTTCTTTTATAGTCTGTTCAAATTCATCATTCTCTTCTCCCTTTCCTATTTTCTACGGGGTTCAACAAGGTTCAGTCCTAGATCCCCTGCATCTCTCTCTTCTACTTGGCGATGTATCCCCGTGTATCAAACCTTATTCCTTTATTCAATAGGTCATGTAATACGCCGATAACATCCTCATATATGCTCATCCCACCATTCCATACACGATATCGCAATTTCTGCCTCCAACTGTCTTTCTTCTATTTACAAACATCTCTCCTATCTTCGTCTCGTTCTAAACCCAGACAAGTCCAAAATAATGTAGATCCTCCTTCGTCAATCTAACATTTATCTTCCCCTTGTACTATTTGCCTCATCAATCAACCCCATAGTCTACAATCTCACTTTCTTAGGATTCCATTTCGATGATCACCTTTTCCTTAAACCCTTCGTCCGTGGCAAGGTCCGCTCGTCTAACTTAATTATCAGTGACATATGGCGTATCCGCCCCCTTATCGACTTCCGTTCATGTATGTCTCTTCTTTCATCCCTTCTTTTCCCTAAAATCGATTACTGTCTCAGCATTTTCGCCAATTCTCCAAAATTCATCATCCTACCCCTACAACGCATCATCAACTCCGCCGTTCGAGTGCTCCTACGTCTCCGTCGCTTTGACCACACATCCACATATCTTGTTCAACTCTCCCGGCCCACCATCCACATCCGCATACAACTCCGTCTTCTCGTAACTTTTCGTGTCATCACTGTCGGCTCCCCATCGTTCATCATCCTTCCTTTCTTAGACAACACTCGTCCTATCTCTCTATCACTGCGCTCCTGTAATATGCCGTATCCGCCCCCTTATCGACTTCCGTTCCTGTATGTCTTCTTTCATCCCTTCTTTTCCCTAAAATCGATTACTGTCTCAGCATTTTCGGCAATTCTCCAAAATTCATCATCCTATCCCTACAACGCATAATCAACTCCGCCGTTCGAGTGCTCCTACGTCTTCGTAGCTTTGACCACATATCCACATATCTTGTCCAACTCTCCCGGCCCACCATCCACATCCGCATACAACTCCGTCTTCTCGTAACTTTTCGTCTCATCGCTGTCGGCTCCCCATCGTTCATCAGCCTCCCTTTCTTAGACAACACTCGTTCTATCTCTCTATCACTGCGCTCCTGTAATTCCATCTTACTCTACGTTTCCAATTACTCTAACAACTACGGTCTCCGATCCTTCCTCGTCGCCGCTTTACTTGCCTGGAATCAGCTCCCACTCGACGTCCGCAGCGCTCCTTTTTTATTACATTCAAATGCCCCCTACGTACCCACCTCCTCAACACATGATTTAGATTTTTTGTGTGGTCATTTGCTACGTAAAAAGTCATAGTTTATCTTGATCTCATGTGCTTTTGACATCATCAATCACTGGATTGTTCTTCATTGTCTTCGTCATGATTATGCTTCTATTTACCCACTTAGCTTGGTTTTCTTCATATCTATAAAATCGTACATTTCGCGTCTGTTCGAACTTTTCTCTTTCACATCCTTCTTCCATCCCGTCTGGTGTTCAACAATGCTCCGTATTAGGCCCCTGGCTTTTCTCTCTTCTCGATAATTTGTCTTCTATTTCTCATACATTTAACTCCCATGTTATTCGATATGCTGATGATATTATCATCTATGCTCATGCCCGTGCACATCGTATTCATGATCTCACTATTTCTCACTATTTCACAATTGAGGCAATTGAGACAATATTTCACAATCATTATCTCACTATTTCACAATTGAGGCAATTGGAAATTTCCTCAATTTCCAATCATCTTTATTTCCAACGTATTTTTCTGAATCCTAAAATATCAAAAATTATGTGGATCTTTCCTAGACGCCTCGGCTTAAAACCTCCCTCCGTATCATTAAATTCTACAATTCCTTATATTGTGGAACATCTCGTTTTCCTAGGCTTCCATTTCGACAACAGACTCTCACTTAAACCTTTCGTTCCGGATATAGTACGTTCATCTACCTTGATTCTCCACAACCTTCGTCAAATTCGTAGATTTATAGATTTCCTTTTTGTATGAATCTCAAATCTTCTCAACTACCCTTAAAACTTGATTACTGTCTTAGTATATTACAAGTTTAATATGTTCACAAATCTGTAAATTCCATCATTTTTATTCTTAAAGATGGATAATGGCTTATTGTTTCTATATATAACTTATTACTTCTATATAAAAACATGGGTTATAACTCATTCTATAACTTTCTATTACTCATAACTTCTATATAACGATTTAATAAATAAATGTCAATCAAATTATTATGCTATAAAGTGTAAAGACAGTTATAGGATCATATTATTAATATTATCATATTAATAATATATCATATTATTAGTAAGATTATATTTTTACCGAATAGGATCTCTTACTTATTCAAAACATTTCAAACCGACTTTGAAATTTTGTTTTAGAGAATTAATGATACTGAGAAATTTATATCGACATATTTTATTTTCGTCAGCTGTTTTGTACCGAAGATTGTATAGAAGTTCGTTTACCAGATTTGGAAGTATTAAAACACAATTTCAAATCGTACCTTTATTCGTAAGTTCCAAATTCCTACTACATGCATCTACGTTCAGTGACGATAATGTATCAGGTATACACTTTGAATCTTTAAAATATTTGCTATCAACACATTTAGACAGAAAACTTTTTCAAGCGATCGTTTACGGTCAAAATGACAGGTTAAAAAAGTAAGCTAAGATATAAAAAATCTAAAAGTTTGAAAAATTCAAAATGTTTATATTTTTATTTAAATTGTAGGATCGTTTGTAATTAAAACTCGCATTTAAAAATAATTCATTATATTTAAACTTTAAAATTAAAAAGGATTTTTTAAATCTTATGTTAGCCACTTCATTAATTGTCAACGGAAACTTCTTATTAATACTTTCACGTAAACTTCTTATTAATACTTTCACGGAAACTTCTTATTAATACTTTCACGGAAACTTCTTATTAATACTTTCATAAATTCGCAATGTTTTCGCTATATTTTTATATCTACAAATACAGCTAACCTGACAATCGGGTCAAAAATGTAACCTGACTTCTCATTCTTATATCAAATAGATATTGTGTTAATGTTAAAAGTTTGAATGCGTTCAAATTCCATTTACTAGTCAACTTCCACTTACCAATAAATCTTGCGATACTCTCATCTCGTTATTTATATGGAGCGCATATTCTGCAACACATTGATATATTAGCTGACATAAGCATTTTATGGCATTTTTTTTATCTTCAGCTGTCACTAAACATATTTAACAATGCATTGATTATTTACGTATTCCAAATTTTAATTGTTATTCTTAGTTTCATCCTATATCGTAGGCTGTGTAAATTAGGTGATTTAAACAGCTAATTTCTTTCTATCTATCACATCACTGATATAAATTCTATTATCCTTCATATTTCAATTATTTAATGAGATCAAATAATTGATAAATAATTATATTATTGTTTTAATATTAACATTTATTTATTTAATAATTAATACATAGATAATTAAAATATATACAATCTGTTAATGGTGGCTCCTGAAATATGTCAAGTATTTTACTTAATAAATAATTTTTATATTAAAATTTAATGTCCGTGTTTATGAAGAACATCTCAGAAGCCACCCTTTGAAAAATAAACTTTAAGTTGTCTGATTCCGTAAATGCTCACTGCTAATTAAGAATTGAATAACTTTTAAATTTATAATAGATATTCCTTTAATATTTATGAAAAATAATCCATTGAGATATTTCGTTTATCCTCGTACTATTAAATACACTTGAAATCTTTTGCAGGTAATACAGCGAAATCTAATATAAACTTGTACCTGATTGAAATATAAACTTTTCATATTGTTATTACAGGTAATCAATTAAATTAATACTGCGAAATCTATTGTACCTGATTGAAATACAAAATAAATTCTTTGTTGTATTTCTATTTCCAAATAAAAAAGATGATCGAGTTGAGTTAAAATTCTAATTCATTTGGTTATTTAAGGGCTATTCAATCAAGTACTTCCCCGAACACTCGACACGAATTCGGTTGGACACTTCTACATGCAGCAGTAATTAATAAAAATAAGCAGTGAGTTAGCTTAAATGGATATATAAAAGTTTAAATTGTAATTTGAAATATCAAATAATAGTTTCCCCCTTTTGCATGTTCAGAATATAAAAAGCATCTTCAGAAAGAATATGTTTTTTTTTCTTTAAATTGTAAAACTTTACATATTTTACAATTAAATGTTACAATTTTTCCTTTAAAATTGTAATTTTCTGAAGATGCGTACAGAGGTTAGCGAAATATCAAATCTGGATCAAATTTGATCCAGCTCCATTAATTACTCGTATTTATCAATAATGGATCATTATCAACTATTTATAGTAATTATCAATTAGTTATGTAATTTCAATGTAACGTTGAACAACAATGTACACCCATTATGTAAATGTGTTTGAAATCAGTGTCATGCGATTATATATTACAATTCTAATTGTAACTAAATATAATCGAACGATTTACACCGACCAAACGAAATTAAATTGTTATCAATCGAATTGGTAGCATTAATTAAATTGCTTCGATCAAGCGCTATTTACGAATTTCTAGTTTTTAAAAGTTGCGGTTTAACGTCGGAACTGATAACCAGCAAGACTAATTACATCGACTGATTAAACATTTTAAAGAAACTAATCAAACTAATCTGTGCAACTAAATAGGTACTAATGTATCAACTAACTTTGATTTATCGAGGATGTTTATTTTCTTTAATTAACTTTACGTTCCAAATTTCAATTCGCATTTAACGTATTTCAACTCACATTTTATTAACTAAGCATCTAGCTGCTGACAATTCATTTTATAAGAGCTAGTATTTGGTACTTAATTCAATATTAAAGTTTTTAATTTTTATATTTATCGATTTATATTTTTAGATCGATTATTATCGATTATTTATCATTTTTAAAACTCAAACGCTCAATTTTTTATCTACACCCCATTAAACACAAAACCCGTGCAATATCAGATTTCTTTGAAGCTCAAACTTTTATTTGAATGCTCAAACTTTCCTAATCTTATTAAGACATTTTCAGAAAACAATCCGTTCTAATAAAATTTAAAAATCGGGAGTAAAAACTTTTCCGAGTCAATATGTAACTTGCAAAAAAATTCGATAAAAAAATTAAAAGCCGAACTAATTAAGTATGATATATGCAAATAAGAACTTCAGAACATTTTACTTGCCCGTAATGACGCAATATAACATTTCATATTTAAATTTTAATATCAATTATTGCACGAATACAATACTATTTCTTATTCAAACATATTTTAATAACATCTTATGACCGAAGTTAAAAGACTTTAGTGTCCAAATAGTCGGTATTAGTTATTATCAACAACAAAGAAAATTTCAACAAAGCTTCAAATGTTGGTTATTAAACCGATACTGGGTTTTTTCTATATCAAAATTTATGATATTTCCCGAATAACCTTATCAGTAAAACCTTATTACAAAATATGCAGTTCACCTTATTCATAAAATTACTTATTAAAAAATAACTGTCAAATTTGTTTAAGGGAACTCGCCAAATCACTTTTTTGGTTTTGTATTATATAGAGCAATTAAAATTTTAATCGACAACGGTGCCGATCTTAACTCTGGCGATGAATATGTCAACCTATTTACAACATCAACAGCAAAACGTGTTCTTCCAATGACAGGTGTTACTTCAATCTAAATATGAAATAACAAAAACAATCCTCATTTAGTATATAAATGTCGTGAAGATGAGTTCTATGGACACTTGAGCATCACGAATAGTTTTTCAGGATTCACAGCGTTGCACTACGCTGCACTAATTGATGATTCCGATATTGTAAAACTGTTACTCGAGGCAGGTATTTAAGAATCATTAGCTGTACCAGTGATAATCGTATTACGTTGAGAAGGCGCTGATCCACTACAGTGTAATGATACAGGTCATAGGCCTAGTGCGTACGCCTTACCAAACGTTCAAAAAGAACTTTTGGCGGCCGAAAGAAAGGTTCGCGAATTTAGCTAAAATTAGAATTTATTTATTTTTTAAAAAATAGCTAGAAGATGAAAAACAACGCAAACTATTAGAGGAAAAACGACGGAATCCGATTGAAAAACACTTGAGCGAAGGTATCGTTGGACAGGAGTCTGCTATTGATGCTGTGGCCGCAGGTAGATTTTAACATTGAAATGATAACGATGTTATCGATATTTGTTATCTTATCAACTTATAAAAGTGATATAAGTTAATTATACGGAATAACCAATTAAGCTGAACTTCCACTTCAAAGGATAAATAGTAACGAACACAACGCTCCATAATAAGAATGAAATGATTAAGGATTAAATAATTTTCCTTCGTAAGAATTAAATAATTTATATGGTATTAACTTTATTAACATCAATTGGATATACTATTCTTAATAATATTATTTAGTTAAAATAAGTTATAAAAATTGTGTACTACATATCTAATTACGGTATTCAGCAAACGTTTAAACATTAAAATTAAATTTTAATGCTAATTTTATTAATAGTAATACGTCGCAAGGAAAGCGGATGGTGCAGTGATGACAAGCCTTTAGTTTTGCTATTTCTTGGTTCCTCTGGAGTTGGTATTTATTTTTATACTTTCCTATATGGTGTTCAATGTTTGCTCGTTTTGCTATAGGAAAAACGGCTCTGGCAAAGCAAATTGCTAAATATTTGCATGGGAGTAGTAAATCTGGGTTTGTTCGTATTGACATGTCGGAGTATCAGGAAAAGCACGAGGTTAATTTATTGATTATTGCCTGTATGTTTACATCTACAAAATTAAGGTATCAAAATTCATTGGTGCTCCACCGGGATATGTTGGATTCGAGGAAGGAGGACAACTTACCGAAGCATTGCTGAAGAACCCAAATGCTGTTGTTCTCTTAGATGAAGTGGACAAGGCTCATTCAGATGTCCTTACAATAATGCTACAACTGTTTGACGAGGTATGCCTAATTCAGTTGATTTTAAGTGCATATTAAATTAAAAATAACTTATATTTATTTTTTTAAATTAGGAGCAACATCAATAAACACTGAATTTTACATTTTAATATCTGCAGGTATAGCATCATCAGAAACAAAACGTACAGACTGTACCAATTATTTCTGTAATAGGCGAATTGTTTCAATTCAACGACTGCAATAAAAATTTTATGATTTAAAACGTGTATCGAAAATATATACGATATTTTTCGATTTAGAATTTAAATTAAACTACTATTTATTTCTTACTTTGAAATTAAATTTTATATATAAATAATAAGAAATTTCTTAAATAAATTACTTAACAACCACTAAATAACTAAAAAGAAGAAAAGCAAGAGCTCAAGATAAATGATATATGACACATAATATATATAAGTCATATAAAATTTGTCTTGCAAACTTTAACTTTATAGGAATGAAATACAAAATATAAATGTCTATTACATATTGTTTGACAAATTTTATTGATTTAATAATAATGTTTTCATAATCAAATCTTTAAAACATAAAATTTTAAATAACTGATCTTAATCCATATTGGAATTTCGCTGCAAGATCAATAAACACTTATTTATTTCTATACTTTGCAAACTGCTGTTAGCATCATCAAAAAAAGCATGCAATTCGTTTAAAATAATTACAACTGATTAAAATTATTAAATGACAAATGAGCAAGCGATTTAGTTTTACCATTTTACTAATAATTAACGAATAAACCTTAGCAGCCTTAATATTAAGGCTGCTAAGGTTACTTAATGTTACTTTGAAAATCATCTGAAACACTATTATAAACTAAAATGTGAATGCACTGGAACAAATCAGGTTATTCCACTGTAGCTACATATTATACATAAATTAAAAATGGAAATATAAAGCGATTAATAGATTATTTGCAGAATAAATTAAATAAATAAAATTTTAAATAATAAATAAATAAATTTAATAAATAATAAATTTTAAATTACATAAAATTGAACTCAATTTTATGAATTGATTAATAGATAATATACCTGTATTACAATTAAGATTAGATGTTATTAATAGAGAGTGTATTATTTACACTATCCATTCATAAACATTTTAATTTAATATTCAAAATTAATGATATCTTTTGATGATTTATAAATTAGATAATTTTTCGTTTAATTATCTATTTTTTAAAATAAAGTAATAAAAATAATGCCTTGTAAATACGCAGTTTTAGTCAAATACCTTATTCTAACACGCAATGTATTATAATATATAAATATATTACAATTTATACATTAATATTAATATACATATTAAAATATACACATAATTTTCATTATTGGGATTGTGATGCATCCAATTTTTATTCAGTAAAAATACCTTATTCTAGCACGCAATTTATTATTTACCATAAAAATATTCAACTTGACCGTTTAATTTTGTTTTATTATCTATAAAAAGTTTCCGATTAAGATTTTAAATTTGATTTTTAATAATATTGTTTTGATTTTCATGTTTAACTATTTTCTGTTTGATTAAATATTTTATTCAAGTAAAGAAAGCCAATATCGTAAATTTAAATGTCATCTTTACGATATAAATTAATAGTAGTTTTAGTTAATGTTAATTTAATGCTCATATCAAGATATATACTTTCTTTATCATTAATATTGGTTTTGTTAAGAATAAGGCTTTCTGGATAAATGTGCTCACTAATTGAATAAAAAATATTAGAGTTAAATACACATATATTATCAATGTATCGAAACATATATTTCATATCTTTATATAATTTAGATTTAGTTTTTACACAGTTATGAACAAATTCATATTCTATAAAGCTTAAAAAAAGTCAGCTATAATTGGGCTACTATTACCTTCCATTGGAACACCTTTTACTTGTCTAAATATAGATGTCCCTACTTTTAAATAATTTTGATTTATTAGAATTCTATTTATTAAGAATAAAATAAATTCTTAAATAAATTCTTTATTTAAGAATTCTATTTATTCAATTTTATCAATTTTAATACGTATATCATTAATATGTCAAATCTTTATATAATTTTTTATTTATATTCACAGTTAGGAACAAATTAATATTTTACGAAGCTCGAAAGAATATTAGCTCTTATTAGTTCACTATTACTCATAATCGGATTTAATAATTTGATTGATAAAAGGGATTCGAGATTTGGAGTGTATGGAGGCCCATTCAAAAATATGTTTTCATTTCAGCATGTATTGCTTCTGTTGTCGACAACTACTCATTACTTTTACTGATGTCGGTTCATTTTAATAATTGTATATTTTTAAAAAATTTAATAAAAATGTCCACGAAAATTATTTATATATTATTTATATCATCAGGGATCGGAAACAAAATTAAATTCGTAAATCAACTTTGAATCGATTTTATTCGAAAAACAAATTTAATTTATAGAAATGGTCTTTTAAATTTTGATGGCATAACAAGTACAAAATGAAAATTTTAAATTTTATCAAGTTTTTGTTTATTTACTCGACCAACATTAAAAATGAAAGTATAAAACCGATTAAATCTTAATATTTCTATGCTTACTTTGAATATAATCAGAACTTGGCCTTTAAATTTTGGTGATATAGCCAGTTCAAATTACAAATTTTAAACTTTAGAGTTCAATACATTTTTATTATTTTTGTTTTGATGATTTATATCTTATTTATGTCTCTTTAAAGTTTAAATGATACTAAAGAATGATTATCAAAATGGAAAGAACGTTTGGATTGAATTTTTTTAATAATTACTAAAAAATTAAAACTAAAATAGTGACACTTTATAACATTCAAACATTCATTTGTTTGAAAAAAATGAAAACTTAAATAATTTATGATTTATCTTTACACAATTGCAGGGAAGGCTGACTGACGGTAAGGGAAAAACAATTGACGGTTCGAAAGCTCTTTACATAATGACTTGTAATCTCGGCAATTCTGAAATTTCAAACTATGCAATTAAGCAGAGAAGTCTTGCCAATAAAGGTGCTGAGTTCAAATTAGCATATAATTTTATATTAGATTTAAGTTAAAATATTTTTCTTTAACTTTCTAAATTGAAAAAGTACCTTTAATTTCGTTTTCTGCGACTTTTTTCATTTATGTAATTTTAGTATAGCAGTTTTATAAAATCGGCGTGTTCTGTTTTGTATCTAACTAAATTGACATCTTATAAGTTGATATAATTATATTTAATTCTACAAATTAATTTGAACGATTCTAATTACCTTTTGAGTTAGAAGGAGTAGTACATACCTTCTTAATATTTGTTTTGAAAATATATTTTTTAGAAATAAATTTACAATTTTTAATTAAAATACTTGTTATTTACTAAACAATTTATTATTATCAGAAACAATTAATAAAAATAATTAAAGAATGAAATAATGCCTTTTTAAATACAACATCTTAATATTTTATATCTGAAATTTAATATTAAAATATCACGACAATTCAAAAATTTGACTGACTTTCAATGCGATAATTATACAATATAATTTCACTTTTGCACAATAGTTCATTATAAAAATAAACTCACAATAATTCGATTTTTATGATTAAATATTTTTAAGCATAAAGTCATTTTAAACAAATTCCTAGACTATTTTGTCAATTTCTGTCTAGACTACTTTGGGTTTCATAAGGTATTTCGGAGCTATACTAGTTTTAAAATGCTTTTTTATATTTGATTTTGAGACATCTGTTGAAAATATAGATGATCATTAATCATATTTATTTCAGACGTAAATATATCACTGTCAAGGGACGCTTTCTCTTGACAAAGAAAGCCACACTCTGTCAAGGACGACATTAGCATAGTGTGGCTTTTACAGACAACCTTTTATAACCTTTTATACAAAACGGAACCGTTTGTGGACAGATGCAAAAATAATTTACTTAACTAGATTGTCAAGTCTACAAGTGCATCTACTCATTTTTCTGCTTATGTTAGAACCTGGATAGAACCTGTCGAGGCATTAGAAATTACTGGATATTTTATTAATATCGTTACTTTACGTTACATACCGTTACTTTAAGGGCCATCAAGATGGCCCTTAAAGTAACGGTATGCTCTGACGTTTAGAGCCAAGTGGTCTCAGTCAAAAAGACGAGAAACGGCTAAACAGTATGTCTTTAATACCATGGGAGAGTGGAAATCTCTGGTTATGGGATTTTACTTGCCCAAGCATGCCGACAAAGAGTCTCGGCCATCGAGTTTTTCCACACATTTTAAAGAAATACGTGACCGGGTCACCGCGAACCAGCGCGCAGGTTTATTCTTTACGCAGCGCCTAAGCGATGCTGTTTAAAGGGGATATGCAGCATGTACGCTGGAGACGATCGTTGCCGCTTCCACAACCCAATCAAAAGAGGAAGTTCATGACATCGTAAGCAGAAAATGTCTTATAAGAATGCCCGTATAGAACCTGTCGAGGCATTAGAAATTACTGAATATTTTATTAATAAAAATTTGATTGCCATAAATAACAAATTTATTGCTAAATTGCCAATTTATTACTAAATTGCGAATTATTTTGATTAAATGATACAAATTAATGGGGATTTACGAGGAGAATTATCTAGTTTACCTTGCCGTATCCATTTGAAAATTATGCTCATGCCTGAAATGGGCACACTTTTTATAGATAAAACAATAAATGCACCTGTAGATTGTCAAGTCTGCAAGTGCATATACTCATTTTTCTGCTAATGACTGAATGACGAACAGATAGTTCTTATTAGCGAAATATTAGTAATTTTGATATTTTCTGATCTCACCTTTCGAAAAAATTATACCAGGAAGAACATTGAAAATCTTATAACAATTATCTATTATTTTAATTATTTGTTATTTAATTATTAAATTTTAATTATATTTTTTATTTTATAATTATATTAAATAAGTAGACTCAGTTAGCTGATTTGATCAACAGGTTTTAAGAATTTGAAAATTTAAAGTTTTGTAATAAATTTACAAATCACTTGATTCCATCTAAATGCACACTTTAACAATCTTTTAAATTTAGACAATATTGAAATATCCAAGCTTTTTAAAGAGAATATAATGAAGCCGATTTTAAAGGTAGATTGCTTAAAACATGCAGGATTATTATCAGTTAAATAAACATTAAGCGCAATTTTCGAAGAGACGAGTTTCTGGGCCGGATAAATGAAATTGTATATTTTCTCCCTTTTTCAGAAAATGAGATTCGACAACTTGTTATCCGTGAAATGGAATTTTGGTCTAGCATGGTACGATTTTCTAATTCGTCTCTATTATAAATTTCATATTAGTTTTACAAATCTACAAATTGTTTATCTCGTATAACAAGCCAATTGATAAGCTTGAAAGTGCTTTATCGAAATACAAGATGTCATACGTCACCCATAGCTCATTCTTATAAATTACTCATGCAAATCAAAATGATATTTGACTGCTGGATATACTGTTGAATCAGTTAAAACAGAATTGATCGAAAAGTACTTATAATAAAACAAATAAAATAAAATTTTATTTAGAAAAATAAATTTTTAAAATTTAGTTTAAATTTAATTTAAATTTAATAATAAATTTTAAAAATAAAATTTAAAAATAAATCAAACACTGAAGGACCGAAACGTGAAATGTAGGTATTGGATCAGTAGCTGATAAGGTCCACCTATACTGAAATGTAGTGTACTGCTGCTTGCTTATAGATAGGATTAAAGTAGCGTGCAGAATAAAATTGTCATCAAAATTTCAATTGTAACAATGGCTGTACAGGTATATCAACTTAAAAAATAAGAAACAAACTATAGACGACTAGTTTGAAAATCGCAAAAATAGGTAGGGTTTCGAATTGAAGGTAACACCTTCCCTATCAACTCTGATTTAATTTGAAATAAGAAATGATTTCTATTACATTTGCAAAATACAAGACTAGCATCTTTCATTAGATATCAGAAATGATTTCAATTAAATTAGCAAAAAGATAAAACGAAAGTCTTTCATTTAATTTATTTATCAATAAAGCAGACAAGTCGATTAATCGTCAGCCAACATTAAAGGACTGAAGCGTGATACATAGGTATTGGATCAGTAGCTGATGAGGTCTACTAATACTGAAATGTAGCGTAATGTTGTTGGCTTATAGATAGGATTAAAGCATCGTAATTAAATACTGTATTTGAAAATATTTATACTAATTTATTAGCCAATTTAATTTTAAATTAGCTTCTAAATTAAATTAAATTTAATTTGTACTAATTTAATATTTAAAAGGATTATTAATATTACAAAAGATTATTTTTAATTTTTGTAAAAAAATGTAATACTCGCCATCATGCATTTATACCAATAAAGTATGGGCTAATTTATTTTACTAGCTTAACCAGGTAAGGAGTAATTACCTGGTTTAGTAATAAATGATTAATGTAAGCTGCACTGTAAAAGTTTTCTGATAGCAAACTATTTGTAAAAATTTTTTTCTGTTTTACAATTCACGTACACAAATATCCAGTTGTACGATTATTTAAGATTAATTGTGTACGGTGTACAACATACTCAAACCTAGCCCGTTAGTTACACTAACGGGCTGTATTAATGAATAAACTAATTGACAATTAGGTTATTGGCATCAAATGTGTATGTCTATGACGTTCAAAATAAGCGTGAGTTTAAGTTTTACCGTTTATTCAAGAAATGTGCGTATTTGCATAATACAATAATTCAATTATAATTATTTTGCCTTGTTGAACATTTGACCTTGATCCAAAAATTGCATGCTGTAATATTATGATTGATCATTCAAACATGTTCAATGTATTGCAGTTGAATTTACCTTTCTTCCGTCATAATTTATCAAAAATCTAATTTTCTGTTTTGGTTATTATTACTTATGCATTATCTAATATATTTTTAATTATAATCCGCGGTCGTACTCCGGATTAAATAGGCTATCCTTTTAGCTCATATGCTCAATGAATAATCTGTTATTCATAATGTTTATTTTCTGATTAAAAGGCCACAAGTAAACATAATATTAAAATTGATTGGGACGAATCTGTGATCGATATTATTTGTGCAGCTTACGACGTTACTTATGGAGCTAGATCATTAAAACACGAGGTATTTATGTTGCATTACAGTCAAAATTGCTTATATAATTATAACATCACATACTATCTGATAATTATGTGCATTAAATTATTTATAGATCAATATTTTGCGATCAAGAAACGCAAAATTATTAATTCTGGTGTACAAATTAAATTACAGTTTATAACTTGATACGGGATCCAATATTATTTTGTATATATACCTGTATTTTATGTTACACACGATTGTTCTTTAGCCGTAAGCGACGTCGTCAAATATCATTTAATACGACGTTATTTTGCTCATCATTTTGTTACTATCCTTTACCGATCTAATGGATATCGACATATTTTTATGTAAGTTCAAGCTATCGAATTATAAAGACTGTTTTGACGCGGTCTATGAAAGAATTTTGATCACTCATTCATGTTCTATAAAAAACATAAAAACTGCGATAATGAAGAAAGTATTTCTTTCTTAGTGACAGATAATTTAGTATTTTTAAATGATTATATTAATCCTAAAATGAACTGTGTATTATTATGATTATAAAATGGAATGATTATAATCATTGATTATAATGCACAGTCCTAAAATGGACTGTGTATTATTACCGCATTTTAACATTTGATATTGTGGTTTGATATTTAAATTCAATAATAATTTAAATGATATCGCTTAACTGAAAACTATACATCGGGTTTGCTAGCTAAAATTCGAATGTAATCAACAATGTGTTTTTGAATATTTTCGCGTGAGGCTAGTAAACTAGATAGGGTACAGCTCATAACAGTATACTTACAATGTTAAACTATGATGCTAAGAATATGTCTATTAAGACTATCAAATAAAATATCTTTTTCGGTAGTATTTACCATTGAAAATGTCCTAATTGAAAAATAGCTTCACATTCATCATATAAATATAATGTTTTATGTAACACAATTTCCACAATTTCTTTTTTTTAAAAACAAATAAGAGTTTTATTTTCTATATAAATAATCTATATATACATTTCCAGTATGATATAGCGCTTCTATTTCCCATTCTTACATTACTTCTCGGTGATTTGCCTTCTATTTCTCATACATTTACCTTACATGTCATGCAATGTGCTGATGATATTCTCATCTATGCTCACGCACCTGCTTATCGTATTCATGATCTTAGTATTTTTGCTTCCGACTGTCTTGCCTCAATTTTTAATCATCTTTAATCTCTTCGTATTACTCTGAATTCTAATAAATCCAAAATTATGTGGATCCTTCTTCGACGCCTCGGCTTAGAACCTCCCTCCGTATCATTAACTTCTACAATTCTTCCTATATTGACAATCTCATTTTCTTAGGTTTCCATTTCGACAACCGACTTTCACTTAAACCTTTCGTTAGAGTTCATCTACCTTGATACTCCACAACCTTCGTCAAATTCGTAGATTTATAAATTTCCTTTTTTGTATGAATCTCAAATCTTCTCAACTACCCTTAAAACTTGATTACTGTCTTAGTATATTTTCTAACTTATTTAAATCCACTCTTCTTCCACTACAGCACATCGTCAACGCAACCGTCTGAAACTTTCCTCCGTCTTCGTCGTTTTGATCATACATCACACCATCTTGCTTCTCTCGATTTGCCTATCATTTATTGTCGTGTTCAAATTCGTATTTTCTCACCGTTTTCTGTCTCATAACTTTTCTTACTCATTCTTTCTCAACCTTTTTTGATAACTCTCATGCTGCTTACTGTTCTTGCGTTTCCGTAATTCCTTCTTTTACATGTACCTAAGTACTTTATCTTCTTCGGATTCCGCTCCTTTCTTGTGGCTGGTCATCTCTCATGGAATCATCTACCCATTCAAATACGCCTATCAACCTCCCTATCGTGCTTCAAACGCCAAATCTGGTCCCATTTAAACAATTTAACTAATTTATCTGTTTAACATTTTTTGGTTTTTTAGTGGACTTGTAAACATGCAGCTGGCACGCATTTGCCACGTTAAAAAGTAAATATATTATTATATCCGTCGCATTCGTAATTTGATTGACTTCTGCTCTTATCGATTATTGCCTTTGCCTATTTGTCAACTCTTCCAATTCTACTCTTTTACCTATATTGCACGTGTAATCTTGCATCTTCGATGCTTCTATCATACATCCTATTATATGTAATAAAGGATATCCTATTGGATTCGCCCACCGAATGGGGGCTAATCCAAAAAGATTAATTAAGCATTGATTAATTAATATGACATGATAATCAAAGAGTAATACATTCATTTACGTCAATTAACCTCCCTGCAATGCTTTAAAAGCCAATACCGATCTATGGTTTTTGCATAACTGGCACGCATTCGTCACGTTTAATAAATTATTATTAAGGGATAATACAATTATATTTATTGCACCTATGATCTATCTTTAAATTACAGAATATTTTGGTTAATTATTTTCTAAAAACTTTAAATACGAATATATTGCTACATTATTATAATATGCATATTTATTGACTTGATTTAATAAATAAGACTGATAAATACATTTCGAAAATGTATTCAAAATAAAATGCATCTCGTTTTTTCAAAATATCGCGTCTATATTGTTTTGAACTGTTTTTTGTTTTTGTTTTGAGGTTGACAGAAAAATAATTTCTCTAGTTGCCAAAGCTCACGAACAAGGTCTTGTGGGCAGCGGATCAAATATTCGAATTGGCACGGATGCAGATAAAAAAGACATCGTGATTAGGAAAGTTTCGAAAGGATTACTCGGTGTGGAATCACTAAAAGATATAACTTTCAAAAAATTGGATTGATTTACTCTTTGGAAGTCATCAATGACTGAGAATTTTTAAAAGCATTTTTGAGAAAACCTCAAAATAAAATAACACAAAGTTTTTTGGGAATAAATGTTTATCTAAGTTTATTCAAAGCTTTAATCAGTCTGATAAATAAAATTTAAAAAAGGTTTTTATTAATATATAGTAAACCAATTGTTATCAATTTTTATCAATCATGAAAGATCGTTCAAAATAAATAAAAATTGCTTTTACATTTATAATTTCTGGTTAATTTAATTATAATTACTTAAAATATGTAATATTTTGTTGAAAAATAAAATTTAAAGAATTAAAATATTTAAATTCGACTTTTGATATTCTCTATTCTTTTATAATTAGAATTCTCTTTTACAAGAATTTAACAACGTTCACAACAGCGACCACATTTTGAAACTATCCAAGTTTATATACTAAATGTACGAAATAATATTTTTACTGTAAAACATATAAAATTTGAGTTTATTTTTAATATTTCAATACCGAATCAGTGTCTTATAATTGGTAGATCTTTATTATAAATTGGCAATAATAATTCATTAAACTATAATTTCAAATACCAACATGGGAAAATATTTCCTTCAATGAATGCTTGAAATTTTAAAATTCTTTCAAATATTTATATATTAAAAACTATAAGTTTACATAAAGTTTGTAGACAAAAAAGTATGAACAATGCCAATGGGTTGATGTTGATGTGTGGGAGAGTGTGGAAGAGTTTTAAAGAGTTAGAATAATTGAAACAAATATTAAGGAACAAAAAAGAGCGGATACTGTGTTAGAAGGATGGAAAGGAGGCGTTTGAGCTGATGGCGGAAAGCAACTTATTTCAAAGAATAGAAGTGGCATGAAAACGTAATGCCGGGTACAGTTTGAGGAAAACGATAGAAAATGAAGATAGTTACAGGAACAAAGATTAATGGAGGTGAGCAGGGATTCAGTAAGTGTAGGAAGTTGTTTCTCTTGGTAAAGAATTTTAAAACTTTGAAGTGTTTAAATTTAAAGTTATTTTCGAGAAAGTATTTTTTGGAGTAATTTGCGTGAATAATATTTTTAAGAAAATTAACCAAGAAATAAAGGATCATGTGCTAATATTCTTTAATAATTTCTTATTCAATAGGAAACTTAGTTAATTGACTCAATTAAAATTTATAAAATTTTATATAATTATCTCTTGAATTTAATATTTAATTTACTAAAACATTTATCAATATTGTTATATTGAATAACCTTAAATATCATGACTTATATTATATAATTTTATATAAATTTTGGTAGTTCTGTTCAATCATACAAAATTTTATTTAAAAAATTTATTCACAAAATTCAAGCGCATTTGTATAATTCTGGCGCATTAGACCTTTATGCAGTGACTAAATTTATATAAATTTAGTGGCAATTTAAATTTATATAAATTTTAAATCTAGAGAAAAAATTATATCTTGAATATTATCTTTAGTTCATTACAAAATTTATCAATATTTTAACTTAAGTATAATGACTAATACTTAATTTTAGTTTTAATAATTAATTTTGTATTTCTGTTCATCATACAAAATTTTTTGAATTTAAAATAATAAGTAAAGTTTTGTTAAAGTGGATATTGTGGATACGTATCCACTTACAAGTCCAATATTGTGGAACGGTGGCCACAGTTTGAGGAAAATGGATGCAACATGGAGACGAAAAGAGTCACTCAAAGGAAGATTTACGAAAGAGAGGTGGATTCGGTAAGTGTAGGAAGATGTAGATTTGAGTGCTAGTTTTAATAAAAGAGTCGAAAAGTGACACGAAATTTATCAATATTTTTACAGTTATATAAATTTTGGTAGTTTTGTTCTATCATACAAGTGTGGAAGAGTTTAAAAGAGTATGAATAATTAAATTAAATATTAAGGGACAAAAAGAGTGGATACTGTGTTGGAATGATGAAAGGAGTCAGTTGAGCGGATGACAGGAGGTAGCTTATTCTAGAGAATAGAAGTGGCAATATAAAGGGAATACGTCTACAGTTTGATAAAAATGACGGAACATGGAGAATAGATTCACATGAACAAAGATTTATGGAGGTGAGGCGGGATTCGGTAAGTACATGAAGATGCAGATAAGAAAGCGAGTTTGAAGAAAAGAGTCGAACAGTGATACAAAGGATACGAAATAGAATGCGGGTTTCCATAGTTAGCGGGTTGAGTTTAGAGAGGCAAGTGGAAATGTGATCGGAATCTCGGAGGCAAAAAGTATACGCACGACAAATTCACAAGGCGCTGGAGATGAAAAAGAGAGGATTTAAAGGAAAAAAGACTGGTGCAATAGTCAATTTTAAAAAGTAATAGACTGGAGATAAGAGAGTTACATGAATTAAAATCAAGCGAGCTTCTGGCACTGCAAAGTTCAAGAAGAAAGATCATGCAAAATTGGGTTTTGTCGCGAACGAAAGGATATAGAGAATGACAGTTGTCGAAGTGAACTCACAAGAAAGTAAGATGATCAACAATAGAAAGAACGGTCGAATTAAGAAATACAAATGGAGGAGATACAGAGAGGAATAAGAAATAACTTATAAGATCTTAGATTGGGAATGGTTAAGAGACAAACGAAGCGAAAAAATATTCAATGAGATGGAGATAATACAATTCGTAGATGCGGAGTAATCATTGATAAGATGAGCAGGAGAATGAGACTAAAGGATAATATCACCAGCATATTGCATGATGAAGAAGTTTTGGTAACATGTAAGGCTGAGAGATCGGTAACGAGAATAGAGAAAAGAATTCACACGAGCAAGAACATTGAGGAAAGCCACATGAGAGTTTGGAAGGAGTAGAGAAAGATGCATTAGAATATACTCAAAAATATCGTTCAAATAAAGTAGCAGAAGACAAGCTATAATTGTTCCGAAGCCGATTAAGGAGGATGAAATGGTCAATAATGTTAAACGCAGAAGAAAGATCTAGTGAAATTACGACACTACAAAGTTCTTATCACTAGCAAGTAAGTCAGAGAAAACTTAGTATCAGTTAAACTCAGTAGAATGGTGAGATCGGAAAGCAGATTAAAAAGGAGATAGAGTTTGGACGAGGAGAGAAAGATGTCAACTTGGTTACTTACGTTCACGAGTAAGTTTTTCTTCACGAGCAGATGCGAGGTTGGCAATGTCAGATGGGGAGCGATCAGGAAACATTCTATAGTTCCAGATAAAAGATAATAGGACAAAATATCTAGACATAATGGAGGATGCTTGGACGCGATCTTTTTAGGACAACCTTAAATAAAGGAAGGTAAGTGGCATCACTGGAGAGATCTTAAACAAAAAAGAGATAATTGTTTAATTTCATTGAAAAGTGAGGTGTTGTTTACAGGAGTTAGAAGTTTAATAATAGAGCGAAATGCGTTAACATCGTGATCAAGGCTAGATTGTAAATGATCAGAATCAGAAAGAGATTGTACTTGATCAGATCAAAAGCATCGAAAGTTTTGCAGAGACGTTGTGTTCTATATTACCAGCGATATATTAATAGCCCGAAGATTTATTATCGCGTATAGTTCATTGTTGAAAATTTTGAAAACTATTTTAAAATTATTGTTCATTTGTAATTGTTTAAAATTAAACAATTGAAAATATGTTTGTTAAAGTTGTCGATTTCGTATTTTAATTATCGACCTTATTTTAAGTATGGCATGTTATTCACTTTTATACTAGAGTTGAATTACCGGTTCTCGATCGGTGATATTAATTCATTCCAACAACAATTTTGAGTTTCATTACACAATATTCCGTGCTGATAGTGAGTCAGTAAGTGATTTCTCGCAAGAGTATAAGTTTGTTCATCACAAATGATTCGTAGATCATTTTAATCATAATACATCACATAATTAGTAAGTGTGAGGTATCGTTGGTCTATGTGGTTTTTATATAGACAATATATTATAACCACAAAGTACATTAGTGGCTAAGGGTCTTGTTTGTTTGGTGCAAGAAACCATTTTGAAAATTTGTTATTTTACAAAATACAACGTAATGATACGCTTTTATTCTAGAAATATTTTTTGGAGAAATCAGTAAAGTATAAAAAAATATTTTTAATTATTTTTAAATAAAATAAAAATTAAATAATTTCACTCATATAAACAAATGTTGCTTGAAATTTTCAGGTTTAGACAATATTATGATTAAGAAAATAATTTCAAAATCCGAATTGTTCTGACAAGTATAAACGATTTTTTATTTGAATTCAAATATTTTAGCAAAATAGTAATTTAATTTTAAATTAACTGATTTCTCCGAAAAATATTTTTTTAGATCAGAAACGTATCATTACGTAGTATTTTGTAAAATTACAAGTTTTCAAAATGATTTTTTGCACCATAAAAACAAGACCCGTAGCTTAAATTAAAAATTACAGAAACCATTTGGGATAAAGCTTGGGATGTTATTTGAAAAAAATTCTATTTCAAAATATTTGTCATTTGATTTTATTTTTTTATCAAAAATATATGATAAAATTGACAAAAATTGATAAAAAACTTATCCTTTCAGTCTTTTAATTGAACGAGTAAAAAATACTTTTTATCAGTTTAACATTTACTCTCAAATTTAGATAATACCCGTTTCATTTTGCTAAATCGGACTGTTTCAAGGCTTTAGGCAGCAATAAATGCTGACAGATGAAAAAATATGTGAAATCAAATCAGCTATTGAACAATCAACACTTGAATTTGTAAGTAATTTGTCCGAAAATCCATCACAGACCAAAAGATGTTTCACTTTCCTTGGATATCGTTCAAAAAATCAGAAACATATAGCAAGATATATTTACCTCGTATCTGTAATACAAGAGCTGATATATCTGCATTCGACAATGACGAAACGTGATATTTACTATCGTCAATTAGATCTGTTCCCTAACGTCTCCTGTATAGAGTCGTTAGTAAAACGGTTTTGCACCTATTTTAAAATTGATCGTTGGTATTTTCATTATGTATCAAGCACGTCAAAAAGTGTCGCGTTCGGTCCTGTTCAAATATACTACCACATGAAAGATAACTGGCCTGTCGATTTTAATGTTAATCAGAAAGGAACGTTGATACCTGCATGTTCAGCGGGACACATTACTAAAGTTAATTGTGAACTAGTAGATTGCGTCTTGGTTGTCGAGAAGGACGCCATATTTCAGTACATACTCAATGTCACTAATTCTCTCGAAAACATGCCAAGATGGTTACTATGTACAGGTAAAGGCTACCCTGATTGGGCAATTCGATATTTACTAAAAGGTTTGGTAGATTCTAATCCAAATCTTCCAGTATACATGTTAGCTGATTGTGATCCTGATGGATTCGAGATTTATAACTGTTACAAATCTGAAATACCGGACAACCTGCATTGGATTGGTTTATGGCCCTCTGAACTATCAGTTAATATGAATAAAATCCCGCTTACTAATAGGGATATTCGTAAATTGCAGTGTCAAATAAAGCGAACGAAATCTGCATCTATTTGCAAAGAACTCGAGATAATGATGCAGTCAGGTCAAAAAGCAGAATTAGAGAGTCTTTACTCCATTCACCCAAATTACCTAATAAATGACTATTTGTTTAGCAAATTAAAAAACGGGAGATGGTATTGATTACTGTTTATAGGATCGACTTTGTTCAAATTCGATCAGTCGGTAAAATGCAGAGTAAAGTTTATAGTTCAAAGGGAGAAAGTTTGCAGATACTGAATGAATCGTGTCCTAATTGCAGTCAGAAAATGCGAAACTCACTGCTTTATAGCATAAATTAGCACCGTTTTGTTGTTTGTCAAATATTAAATGGACAAGAATCTCTCTTTCTTAAGTTATAAATCATTTCGATTTTCATAATGACTCTATAATTAGTAAGAATGATAACGATTTAACAATTGAACAATTATAACGAGTTAATGTATACAATTTAACGGTAAAAGCGTTACAAAAAGTAACGAGTTGTTACAATTTTATTTTTTCCTGATTATGATGGCAGTTGCCATTGAAATATTGAATAATTCCTTTGGTCTTTAATTTGATTTTCCTTTGTTCCTATAAATAAATATATACTAAATTCAAGGAAATTACAATTATTCATTATAAAAATTAAATTTTATATAATTATGTGTATAAAATCAAATTATAAATATATTTAATTACTATTAATTAAATAAAAACATTTATAAAACCTAACTTTTCGATACACTGGCAACATTTATACAAAAATTAATATTTTTTCGATAAAAATACTAATATGGCCGCTGTAACAATGAGAACGTCTGAATTAAACTTCCTGCTGAAACCATAACTAATATCAATACAGTGATTAAAATAATTATAATATTAAAGATTCCGATATTTTTTGTTTCCGTTAAGGAAAAATACTCAAAATATGTTTGGGCATGTTTCTTTTCGTATAATTGAGAAGATAAAGAGTTACCTGTCATCATAATATTAACAATGTACTCGACAAGAACAGTTTATTGCGAGATTAGTGGATGGTCACAATGTGGTTTGTTAACGAACTCAACATGTGCGAGAAATATAACCAGACGGAAGTGTAATTAAAAAATATTGTTATTGATAAATGCAGAATACAATTTGGGAAATCGTCCCTAATTAAATACTTTAGGATAAAAGATTAGAATATTATACAAATTTTCAATTATAATCAAATTATACAAATATTATACAATTCAGTTCAATTGACTTAAAATTGAAATGAATAATAAAATCGGAAAATTATAATAAACAACAGTTAAACAAATCTAAATATTTTTTATCTAAATATTTTAGTATCAATACATAATTTATACCTGACTAAACTAACAAATACAGAAAAACTTGATTACACGCGAGTTACCAGCAGAACATTTGGATTAACGAATAAGATAATCATCGAAATCTGAATAATCATTTTGGGGATTGCTTATTCAGCAAATCGAGATCTTCATTTTTTAATATCAACACTTTTGATTAAACGTTTTTTCTATACTATACTGGATAAACAAGTTTATGGACAACAAATATATTTTACTGTAACGTTTGAAAATGCCATATTTTCTCCAACATAAAGAGTCTTACAAAATATTAAGTGGTTATGACGAATACAACGGGGTTTATTTAAATTTTAAGCATTTTAAAAAGTAATTTAAAAGTGAATTTACATAGAATTTTAATATCTTAACGTGCATATTTGTTAATTTTAAGTTCATTATTTTTAGTTTTAAAAGGTATTTATACTTTGCTATTATATCTAGTTTAGATAATCCAAGTATTTTTATTTTTAAAGATACAGTAATTAAAATTTTTGATCTGGAAGAAATTTTAGCCAAATTTCAAAAAATCACCAAGACGTTTATATCAACTTGTGATTACAAAATCTACACTTTTTATTATTAATCGACGTTTTTAACACAACTCCTTAAACTAAAATCGCAATTTTCTAATTCCAATTATTCTACCAACATCAAGTGGCCCCGACGTATAAGAAACCAATAAATCGTAAAAATAAGGGTCAATTTTTTGTTTGTACATCAATCGAGATACATGATAGTTTATGCGATCGTATTCTACGTATTCTATGAACAACTTATAATGAAAACACACACCCACGGAATTATTACGGGTATGAACTTTAACACAGCAAATAAATCGTTAAATAAACGTTCTTAATTATGCCACATTTAGTGGGAATTTTTATCTTTTTGTTGAGATATTTCCGGACCTCTTCGACTAACTTGTATTTTAGCTGGCTACATAATAGCTTCAGCTATCAGGTCGCATTACGACAGAAAGCATGCTGTCCAGACAACTCCACAGGGCGGGACTCATCAGTGGACGTCCCTGTATCATCGTTGTTTCGTCCCTCCGCATGCACTATATTGACGATAAACATTTTGGTCCTCCATCAGATTGAAATGATGCATTGAAATAGTCTTGGTAGTCGGTTGAATTTTATTTTGTTGAGATATTTCCGGACCTCTTCGACTAACTTGTATTTTAGCTGGCTACATAATAGCTTCAGCTATCAGCTCGCATTACGACAGAAAGCATGCTGTCCAGACAACTCCACAGGGCGGGACTCATCAGTGGACGTCCCTGTATCATCGTTGTTTTGTCACTCAGCATGCACTATATTGACGATACAAATGGTGGTCCTCCATCAGATTGAAATGAGTCATTGAAATAGTCTTGTTGGTAGTCGGTTGAATTTCATTTTGTTGAGATATTTCCGGACCTCTTCGACTAACTTGTATTTTAGCTTGCTACATAATAGCTTCAGCTATCAGGTCGCATTATGACAGAAAGCATGCTGTTCAAACAACTCCACAGCGCGGGACTCATCTGTGGACGTCTCTGTATCATCGTTGTTTCGTCCCTCAGCATGCACTATATTGACGATACACATGGTGGTCCTCCATCAGATTGAAATGAGTCATTGAAATAGTCTTGTTGGTAGTCGGTTGAATTTCATTTTGTTGAGATATTTCCGGACCTCTTCGACTAACTTGTATTTTAGCTGGCTACATAATAGCTTCAGCTATCATGTCGCATTACGACAGAAAGAATGCTGTCCAGACAACTCCACAGGGCGGGACTCATCAGTGGACGTCTCTGTATCATCGTTGTTTCGTCCCTCCGCATGCACTATATTGACGATAAACATTTTGGTCCTCCATCAGATTGAAATGATGCATTGAAATCGTCTTGTTTGTAGACGGTTGAATTTCATTTTGTTGAGATATTTCCGGACCTCTGCACTAACTCTGGGAATTTTTATCAGTCAAGTTAGATATAAATACAATATATTTTTAAAAAAGAAAAAGTTTTCTCAATTGAGCATGTACGGGCTGAGATATGGGACAGCCAAAATTTCATAAAAATATTCATACCTTTTTTATTTCGCATTGGGTAGTTTGGTAAACGATTAATTAATGCAGCTTGTAGCGCTACTAATTTACATAAAAATACATTGTGTTCTTTTCTATATTCTTTTTGTGTAAAATAGCAAATTACTTTAGATTATTATGACACACTATTTTACAAACTTAATTTATACACTTGAAATTTATCAAACAATAGCCATTAATTGGTTAAGCTATCATGAATTAAGCGGTTCATTTGACTTCAATTAAATGAACTTAATGAATTTAATTAATTAAATTTGATAAATTTAATCATGTTACTGTTGTTTGCTTTAATTAATTTTAATTCATTTAACTTTAAGAAATTAAACTTTAGCGGGTTACGGTAACCAGAAATGCAGTTGCTATTATATTTAATTGGAAGTCATAATTACATATGTTACAATTTCAACTGACGCGAAAAATAATTTTACAATATCAAAGCTACTATATATTTATATTTTATTTTAATAAGAAAATTACATCTTAGTTTTAAGTCTGGTCATTCCGGTTTTTAATCCCTTTTTCCAAGCGTAAAAATGCATGCTTGATATTTTTGCATAGCTGGTATCTTTAATATAAATCGTTATTGACTGGCTTTGGTCGATGAAAGGTGCCCGATCAGCAGCCATGTCAATTATTGATTTCTGAGATATCTCCCAACAAGTCTTATACACGGCTCTAATATCTTTGGGAATACTGGAAATTGATTGAATCGAACCATTTGCGGCAAGAATCTGTCGTTTAACATCATCGTTCCAGCACGCACTTTTTCTCATTTCGTTTACAAGGAAACTATTAATTACGTTCAAATTATTCGAGTTTAACTGACCGCGGTTTAACATACTTTCATATGGATCTACACCAGCAGAGTTACCTAATATTTTAGATGTCATACTGGTTGGACTTATAGCAATTAAAACACTATTTCGAATACCGAATGATTTTATATTTTCTCTAAGCACTTTCCAATCATATTCACAAATTGGCGATACGTTCCATAGATCGAATTGTAAAAACCCTTTAGATAATGGCGATCCTTGATAGGTTTCGTATGGCCCATTAGCTTTTGCAAGCTCACATGAAGATCTAAGTGCTCCATAATAAATTGTTTCAAAAATCATCTTATTTAGATTCTTCGCATCTTCTGAGTCAAATGGATATCGCATTTTGGCGAATACATCTGCTAGGCCTTGGACACCGATTCCGATAGGTCTGTGTCGAAATGCGGATGACTTTGCTTCCTCAAGACAGTATCCACTAGAATCTATAATTTTGTTAAGATTATTTACTATCGCACCAGTAACCTTAATTAATTCTTCAAAATCAAATATATACACACCATTATCCTTATCGTCGTTGTTGTGAGTGGTGGTCGACTGTGCGGTATCTGATTGTTTCACCACAAATTTCGGTAAAGCTATAGATGCTAAATGACCAACACCGATCTCTTGATCTGATGAATACTGCATAAGCTCACCGTATAAGCTAGACGATTTTATAGGTCCTATATTTTGTTGATTGCTATGAGCATTGCATGAATCTTTATATGCCATTAGTGGTGATCCCGTTTCAATCTGTGATTCGACAATAAGATACCATAACCGTTGTGCTTGAATAACTTTTCTTCCCTTTCCCTCATTTTCATATCGCTCATACAGTTGTTTAAATTCATCACCATGAGTATTTTCCAAACCAGGGCAGTCTCGAGGACACATCAAAGTCCAGTCTTGACCCGACTCAACACGTTGCATGAACAAATCGGGAACCCAAATGGCATAAGATAAATCCCTAGCACGTAGCTCTTCAGCACCGTAATTTCTATTAAGACCAACATATTCCAATATATCTGGGTGCCATGGCTCAATGTATATACATATTGCACCTGGCCTTCTAGCCGAGATAAGATCTGTATACTTGATTGTGGAATTATAGACTCGAAGCATTGGCACTATTCCTGTTGACTCTCCATTTGTGCCAACAATTGGACTGCCCTTACAGCGAATGCAATGAATATTCAATCCTAGACCACCGGATTCCTTCATTATCTCAGCACATTGTGCCAAAGTATTGTATATTCCAATTATACTGTCATCTTGCATACTTACCAGGTAAGAATTGGCTAAGGAACCATCGCATTTACCAGCATTATACAAAGTTGAGGTTCCATGTATAAACCAATGACCAGACATATAGTTATATGTCTCAATTGCTGCATCGATGTCGTGCAGATGAATGGCAAGTGCTACACGCAGAAACATATGTTGTGGCCTTTCTACCACTTTGCCGTTAATTTTAGTTAAATAGGCACTTTCTATATACTTAAAACCGCAATAAGTAAAAAGATAGTCACGATCGTGGACAATGCATGAATTAAGCTTATTAGCGTTATCCATTACTATACGATGCATATCTTTAGAAATTAGACGTAACTGTATTCCATCTGTTTTTGCATTCGCAATTTTATCAATTACTGAACTGAACATTTTTTCTGTATCTTTATGAAGATTAGATACTACAATCCTAGCTGCCAACCTAATGTAATCTTCGTGCACATTAAACATCGAAGCGGCTGTGTCTGCCGTTAAATTGTCCAAATCAGTAGTGGATATTCCAGGGAAAAGGTTACCAACGACCTTCATCGTAATTGAAGCAGGATCGACGAATTCCATATTGAGATTATAACATAATTTCGAAATTCTTGATGTAATCTTATCAAACATAACATTCTGTGGCTTTCCATCCCTCTTGACTACATGCAACATTGCAGGCATATTGTATAAATTTCAAATAAGCTGCGCACCAGATACTTTCCTTATCATCGTCGTAATTTGTTTGCCCTTACATGGTAGTTTCTTGATTTACACGAAAGAACTTCAAGGTTGAGCGCTTGTTTTTAAAACTGAATATCCATTTTAACATAACATTCAAGTGAACATCATAAATCGGATGATGCGCATTAACTATACGAGAGTAGCCAATTAAATGAGCTAAATTTGTGAAATTTTAGTACAAATAAATTTTGTGTTAATTTATTAATTAATTTCGAGATACATTTAGTAATAATATGATTTAATGTTGTTTCGTGTATACTTTAAAACATGTCAAAGTTACAATTAGATTTCAATTGTAATTTGTTAATAATTAAATGTTTTGACGATGAAAAAATTATTTGAAATGTTGCAACAAATCGCGATAACTACAATCGCTAAGCTAATACAATAAAAAATTATCATTAAACGATGTCCGTGTGAAACAGGGGAACATTTTAAAATAAAATATTCTCAACTATACGCTATTCAAGCAATTATAGCAACTTTAATCAACTTATATTAACAGTATAATCCGCCGTATCCACATGCCTTGTCCAACTCGCGTGGTTCATCATCCACATCCGCATCAAATTCCGCCTTCTCGTAACTTTTGGTCTCATCGCTGTCGGATCCCCGTCGTTCATCAACCTTCCTTTCTTAGAGGACACTCGTCCCACCTCGCTATCGTTGCGTTCCCGTCATACCCTCTTACTCCACGTTCCCAATTACTCCAACAACTATGGTCTCCAATCCTTCCTCGTCGCCACCTCACTCGCCTGGAATCAACTCCCTCTCGTCGTCTGCCTCGCTCCCTCCTTTATCACATTCGAACACCTCCTCCGTACACACCTTCTCGACACATGATTTACATTTTTGTGTTGTTGTGGTCATGTAAGCGTGCGCTTGCACGCATTTGGCACGTTAAAATAAATCTTTTTAACATATACTTAGAAGAATGTACTACCTTGGTTTGATTATATCAACAATTCTCTTATTCCCTCAAATTAAATATCCACTTCATATCATCAAATAAATCTTGCTCAAATCCCATGAACAAGTGTTAACAGTTACAGATAAAGATAGGCGACTAAAATTTAGAGATTATTGATAATTATTTTTATAAGCGAAGGATATCTGTTTCTGGCATATATTCCCGGGTTTTAAATTTACAATCATGAATCCCTAAAAATATCATTTGTCTATATACCTGTCGTTGTAAGCATTTGTACTACAAATGTGCGACACATTTCGATTCAAAAACGGTATCATCAATAACGGAAAAGCGTTTGGCCATTAAATCAATGATCACCCCTGATGACGCAAATTTTAACCCTCCCGTAAAAATATTTATAGGTATGTTAAAGCGCATCAACTTTTGTTATGATAAATAGCTCGTTGAATATATAGCTCATTGATAAATAGCTCATGTGCGCATTAAATCAATTATCACCCCTGGTGACGTAAATTTTAACCCTCCCGTAAATATTTATGGGTATGTTAAAGCGCATCAGCTTTCGATATGATAAATAGCTCATTGATCTCCGTATCTGTATTTATCTAGCTATATTTTAACAAATGTAGTTAGATGAATTAGTTTCTTTAATACTTATCTCAGGTATCTAGTGGTATCTGATATATAAAAAAGGATTTATTTTAACGTGGCAAATGCGTGCCAGCGCACGCTTACATGACCACAACAAAACAAGACTGTGAATCAGGTGTCGAGAAGGTGTGAACGGAGGAGGTGTTTGAATGTGATAAAGGAGGGAGCGCGGGGGATGTAGAGAGGGAGTTGATTCCAGGCGAGTGAGGCGGCGACGAGGAAGGATCGGAGACCGTAGTTGTTGGAGTAATTAGGAACGTGGAGTAAGAGGGTATTACAGGAACGAAGCGATAGCGAGGTGGGGCGAGTATCGTCTAAGAAATGAAGGTTGATGAACGATGGGGAGCCGACAGCGATGAGACGAAAAGTAACGAGAAGAAGGCGGAGTTTGATGCGGATGTGGATGGTGGGCCAGGAGAGTTGGGCAAAATATGTGGATGTGTGGTCGAAGCGACGGAGACGAAAGAGCACTCGAACGGCGGTGTTGATTATTCGTTGTAGGGGTAGGATGATGGATTTTGGAGAATTGGCGAAAAGGCTAAGGCAGTAATCGATTTTAGGGAAAAGAAGCGATGAAAGAAGAGACATACAAGAACGGAAGTCGATAAGGGGGCGGATACGGCGGATGTCACGAAGAATTAAGTTAGACGAGCGGACCTTGTCACGGACGAAGGGTTTAAGGGAAAGGTGATCATCGAAATGGAAGCCTAAGAAAGTGAGATTGTGGACTATAGGGATGATCGATGAGGCAAAAGATACAATGGGAGGAGATATGTTTGGTTTACGGGAAAGGATCCACATTATTTTGGACTTTTCGGCGTTTAGAACGAGATGGAGATTGGAGAGACGTTTGTAGATAGAAGAAAGACAGTTGGAGGCAGAAATGCCGATATCGTGTATGCGATGTGCGGGTGCATGAACATAGATTAGAATGTCATCGGCGTATTGCATGACGTTAAAGGAGTAAGGTTTGATAAATGGAGAGAGATCGCCAAGCAAAAGAGAGAAAAGCAGGGGACCTAGGACTGAACCTTGTGGAACCCCGCAAAAAATAGGGATGGGAGGGGAGGATGATGAATTAGAACAGACGCGAAAGGAACGGTCGGATAGATATGAGGCGAACCATGCTACGGAGGAGGAAGAAAAGCCGTAATCATAACGAAGGCGAGAAAGGAGGACGGAGTGGTCGACAATGTCGAATGCGGAGGAGATGTCGAGGGAGATGAGAACACTATATAGAGCCTTGTCTCGAGAAATGAGTAAGTCGTTGTACACTTTTATGCATGCGATTTCTGTCGAGTGATTAGAGCGGAAAGCGGATTGGAAAGGAGGGTACAGATTGGATGAGGAGAGATAAGCGTTGATTTGTATTAAGATGAGGCGTTCTAAGAGCTTAGAAAGAGTAGGGAGTAGTGAAATGGGGCGATAGCTAGAAGGAAGGGAGGGGTCGAGCGATTGTTTCTTAAGGAGGGGACGAACGATTGCGGATTTCCAGTGTGAAGGGAAGATACGACTGCGGATGGACGAGTTAAACAAGGTTGTGAGAAATGGGGATATCGATGAGCATATAGATTTTAATATGTGGGTAGGCAGGGGATCGGCAGGTGAGGTTTTGTTGGGCAAGGACATGAGGACAGATGATACTTCTGTAGGTGATACAGGGAGAAGATGAAAGAGTTCCGGAAGGATGAGTGTAGACTGGGCAGATTGGGATAGCATGGAGACCGGGGTGTGAGAGAGCAGCGTGGATACTTTAGTCTGGAGAAATGACGAATAATCATTAGCATTGATGTTGCAAGGCGTAGAGGAACGAGCCAGGATTGAGTTAAAAGTATGCCAGAGAGTCTTAGAGTTGAATGAAGTGATGATTTTATGCTGCCAGAAGGAGTTGCATTTGGTACGTAGTAGGTGGAGATGAGACCGGCGAAGAGCAAGATAGGAATCACGGAAAGACGGAGTGATCGAGCGGAAATCGCGTCTGAGAGAGCGGTGATAGACTCGAAAAGCATGGCGGAGTCGACGCTTTGAGAGTAGGCATTGGATGTCAAACCATGGGGCACGGTGCAAGCGACGGTGTGGGTGAGATTTGAAGGGCAAGAGAATATCGAGAGTGGATGTGAGTTCAGAGTCGAAAAGAAAGGCGAGATCGTGTGGAGATGAATATATTATTGTGGGTAATGATAGAGACGATTTGAGTAAGGCAGAGCGGAGAAGGGAGAGGTCAAGATTTCTCCAAGGGCGACGTAGGATTGTAGGTGTGTGAGGAGGGGTGTGGTTGCGAGCGAGATCAAGGGTGATAAGAAAGTGATCGGATAGACCAGGATCAGATATGGACAGTGAGGTGTAGGCAGCAAAATGATCGGGGACAGCGATGATGTCGAGTGCCCCACCAAGTATATGTGTGGGGGCAGTGGAGATTAGTTTGTAATTGTAGTTGGATAGAATGTTGATGAAGCGGATGGAATCTGTGGAAGAGGGGCGGTCTAGGCGGATATTGAAGTCGCCTAGAACGAGTGAAGGGATTGAGGACAAAGAACAATGAGAAAGGAGGTCAGCGAGTTCGGTAAAAAATAAGGCTGTAGGAGCTGATGAACCAGGACGGTATACAATGGCGAGATCTAGAGTGATCGGGTTAGAATAACGACAAGTGAGCAATTCAAAAGAGCAAGGACTGAAAGGGGTATTGATTTTGCGAAGATACGCTGGGTGACGCGCGAATGCGACGATGCCGCCATGATTAGAGGATTTAGAAGGGCATGAGCTGAGGGGGCGAGCGGATTCGACTAGGGAGCAACCGGCAGAGAGCAGACGGCGAATGGAAAGGTCGTCGGAGTCTGAGTGCCAGGATTCGGTGAGGCAGAAGAGATCGATGGATTGCTTGGTGAATAGGTTGAGGATAAGATCGGATTTATTGAGAATAGATCTAGTGTTGAGGAGACCGAGGCGGAAACCGTGTGCTGTGGCGAAAGAGTCTAGTGGAGAAGACACATAGGAGAGATGGAGCGCCATCGAATTTTTGGACGGGTGTGGACAACTTGAAAATTTCCGTCTATGTTTCGGATGGCGAGTGATGTTTCGCCGTTTTCCTCGCGACGGCGTTTTTCGATGCGGGCTGAAGAGATTTGAGCGATTTCAGAAGGGGCGCGATCGGGGAAAATTCGAGTGGTTGAAGATGACATGAGTTTGAATCGTTGAGAGAGGACAGAAGACGCGTGAGAGCGATGCTTAAAAACAATTTTTAGGAGAGGGTGCTGGGAAGGATTAGATTGAGAATATTTGTTTAGACGGATGAATGCGACAGGAGAAATGTCCTTGAAAAAGGATGGTTTATCCGCAGGAACAATGGACGAGAGGATGGATCTGAAGACGGAAACATCGTGGTCCAGACGTGCTTGTGGAGATAAGGAGTTAGAAGGCGTGATATTAGTAACAATGACGCAACGATCGCGAGAAGCAAAGCGCTTCCGTAAAGGAGGACGACTGACGTGAGTAGGCGAGATCACGATAGAAGAACTGGCAGTTGATGATTTGGAGGGATTTGGTTTGACGACGGGAGACATAGAGGATAATGATAATAAAGAGGGTGTCAAGCGATGTGAGGAAAGGTTATGAGTGGAAGGATAGTGGAGGTTGGTAGAGGTGATTTTGATTGATGGATGCAAGTTATTGAGAAACGAGACGGGAAGGACGGGACGTGGGGTGTCGGGGAGTGAAGATGACATGGAATGGGAAGTGTATATGGTGGCAGGGTCGGTGGGTGGAGAAAGGACATTAGAAACGACGGGGGTAGTTTGAGTTGACGTGTTGGATGTTGATATGTTCTTATTGAAGAGGTTGCGGATTAGTTTGTTGGCAAAAAAAACCACATTGTAAGTCTTCTTTAGCCTTATTCTTGTCGCAGGTGATTGTTGTCCAGACGCTGCAGTCGTGTATCGAGCACTGTACTAGCAGTTGTCCATAGTTGGTGTCGGTCTTAGTTGTTTTCTTACGTCCTCCCATAAACGATGGTTGCCGTCGATGGTTGTCGTCGATTGTTGTCGTCGATGGTTGTCGTCGATGGTTGTCGTCGATGGTTGTCGTCGATGGTTGTCGTCGATGGTTGTCGTCGATGTATATGTATTTACTTTAGATTGTATGTTATTTTATCTCAAACTTTTTTTAAGCGGCTTGGAAGGGAGGAAATAAGTTAGAGGAAAAGAGATATGTATTAACTTGCTTAAGAACGAGACGCTCAAGGAGTTCAGAGAGGGTTGGGAGAAGTGAAATTGGACGGTACATAGATGGTAGTGAGGAGTCGAGAAATTGTTTTTTTTTGATGAGAGGACGAACAGTGGCGCATTTTCAGATGGAAGGAATATATATGGTGCCGAATTCCAGATATATGGTGCCGAATTTATGGCCAATGTGTATTGAGGTACATTTAGTTATGCTCAATCTAATTTTATTGTCTCGTGCCCAGCTAGAAAGAGTTTCCAAATCCGCTTAAATTAGGGATCTGTCCGGTTGAGGTTTGATTTCATGTTAATTTAATATCATCGTCATACAAAAGAGAAGGTGACTTAAGAATACCCGGAAGATCATTAGTTTATTTCGAAGGCTTAATCATCAAATTAATTTCTTTAATACTTCTCTCAGGTATCTAGTGGTGTCTGAAATAACTAAAATTATCTCGCAATGTAGTTATAATAATACAAATTTATTTAATGTGGCAAATGCATACAAGCCGTACGCTTACAAGTCAACAAACAAAAATGAAAAAGTCAAGCAGATAAATTGTTTAAATGGGATCGGATTTGTCGTTTGAAGCACGGCAGGGAAGTTGATTGGCGTATATGAATGGACAGATGGTTCCACGATAGAGGAGCAGACACCAGGAAGGAGTGGAGTCCAAAGGAGGTAGAGTAGTTTGGGATATGTAAAAGAAGGGAATTACAGGAACGCAAGGAATAGTAAACAGGACGAGAATTATCAAGAAATGGAAGGTTGAGAAATGAAGGGGTATGAAAAGTTACAAGGCGGAAAGCAACGATAAGAAGACGAATTTGAACACGACAATAAATTGTAGGCAAATCGAGAGAAGCAAGATGGTAGGATGGATGATCAAAACGACGAAGACGGAGGAGAATTCGGACGGCTGTGTTAACGATGCGTTGTAGGGGAAGAAGAGTGGATTTAGGTAAGTTGGAAAATAGACTACGACAATAATCGAGTCTAGAAAAAAGGAGAGAAGATATGAGAGTCATACAAGAAAGGAAATCGATCAATCTACGAACTAGACGGAGGTTGCGGAGTATCAAGGTAGATGAGCGTACTTTATCTCTAACGAAAGGTTTAAGTGAAAGTCGGTTGTCAAAATGGAAGCCTAGGAAAACGAGATTATCAACGATAGGAAGAATTGTAGAATTTAATGATACGGAGGGAGGTTCGAAGCCGAGGCGTCGAGGTAGGATCCACATAATTTTGGATTTATCAGGATTCAGAGAAAGGCGAAGGGAAGAAAGATGATTGGAAATTGAGACAAGACAGTCGGAAGCAGAAACACTAAGATCGTGAATACGATAAACAGGTGCATGAGCATAGATGAGAATGTCATCAGCATATTGCATAACATGGAAGTTAAATTTATGAGAAATCGAAGACAAATCAACGAGCAGAAGAGAGAAAAGCATAGGGCCTGATACGGAGCCTTGTGGAACACCGGTCGGGATGGATGAAGGATTGGAGAGAGAAGAGTTAGAATAGACGCGAAATGTACGGTTTGATAGATATGAAGAAAACCATGATACAGTGGGTAAAGAGAAGCCATAATCATGACGAAGGCGATGGAGAAGAATCGAGTGATCGACGATGTCAAAAGCAGACGATAGATCAAGAGAAACTATGACACTACATAATTTATGATCGCGCGATAAGAGTAAGTCGTTATAAACTTTAAGACATGCAATTTCGGTAGAGTAATTAGAGCGAAAAGCGGCTTGGAAGGGAGGAAATAAGTTAGAGGAAAAGAGATATGTATTAACTTGCTTAAGAACGAGACGCTCAAGGAGTTCAGAGAGGGTTGGGAGAAGTGAAATTGGACGGTACATAGATGGTAGTGAGGACTCGAGAGATTGTTTTTTGATGAGAGGACGAACAGTGGCGCATTTCCAGATGGAAGGAAATGTACGAATGAGGATGGACGAGTTGAACAATGTGGTTGGAAGAGTAAGATAGAGGAGCAGATATTTTTAAGCAAATGAGTGGGAATTGGGTCAGAAGGAGATGTTTTATTAATTAATGACAGCTGAACCGAATAAACTTCATCAGACGAAACAGGAAGAAGGTGGAATAGTTCTGGGAATGAAGTATTTAAAGAGAAGAGTGGGTACAAGGGGGCTATGGGTAGTAGGGAAAGTAAATTAGATAGCTTAATTTGTAGATAAGAAGAAAATTCATCAGGATTTACATTACAAGGGGTAGATGATCGTGAAAGAATTGAGTTTAAGATTTTCTAATGAGATTTAGAGTTGGAAGATGACTCGAGTTGATTTCGCCAAAAGAGAGTACGTTTAGTACGTATAAGAATGAGATGTGAACGGCGTTAAGAAAAGTAGGAATCACGAAGATTTGGAGGGAGTGAGTTGAGAGAACGTTTAAGAAAGCGTTTATACATATGAAAAGAGTGACAGAGTCGACGCTTAGAAAAACTACAGTCAGAATCGAACCAGGGAGCATGGCGCAAGCGCTGGGAACGTCGAAGTCGACTAGACAGAAGATTATTTAGGATCGGCATAAGTTTATAATCAAACAGAATGCAGAGATCATCGGGAGAGAGATAGTTAAGAGGAAGTGAAAAGAGTGATGAATTGAGTAAGGCTGTGCAGAGAATAGGGATATCGAGAAGCTTCCAGGGTCGACTTGGTGTAGATAATGGTAAAGGCGGAGAAGGAGGATGGGGACGAGTAAGAGTAAGAGTGACAAGGAAATGATCGGACAAACCAGGATCAGTAATTGACAAGGAGGTATAGTCATTGAAGCAGTTAGGAACAGCAATAATGTCGAGAGCACCGCCGAGAATATGAGTTGGGCTTGTTGAAAGTAATTTATAGTTAAAATCAGAAAAAAGATTAGTTAAAGTGATAGAGTCAGAGTCAGACGGGCGATCAAGACGAATGTTAAAGTTACCGAGAACAAAAGAAGGAGTATAAGACAATGAACAGTGAGACATTAGATCTGCAAGGTCGTTAAAGAAGATACGTGATGGGGCAACTGAACCTGGACGGTATACAATCACAAGTTCCAGAGGGAAAGGCGTTGATAATCTGCATATGAGTAATTCGAACGAAGTGTAACGGATGTTAACGTTGATTTTACGTAAAGACATTGGGTGACGAGCAATGGCAACAATACCGCCATGGTTAGAAGCAGTAGATGTATGAGATGCAATTTGACGAGCTGATTCAACTAGAGAACAAGCAGAGCGACATAGACGACGAATAGCAAAATCGTCGGAGTCAGAGTGCCAGGATTCGGTAATGCAGAGAATATCGATAGATAATTGATCGAAGATATCGAGAAGCATATCAGCTTTATGAAGAATGGAGCGAGTGTTGAATAGACTAAGACGAAAAGTATGCTTAGGAGCGAGATCGACTAGCGAAGAAGACAAGGGGGAGAGATGGGACGCCATCGAATTTTTGGCCTTGTGTGTACAACGTGAAAATTTCCGTTACTTTGACGTATAGATAAGGATGACTCGCCGTTTGTTTCACATCGATGTTTATCAATGCGAGCTAAATTGAGCTGGGCAATATCAGAAGGGGAGCGGTCAGGAACGATACGACAAGTAGATGAAGTGGTAAGAAGTTTAAAACGTTGGGAGAATACCGAAGAGGCATGTGAACTATGTCGGAAAACGATTTTTAAGAGTGGAGGACTGAGATGATTGGATTTAGTGGATTTGTTTAAACGAATAAAGGATACAGGATCGATATTATTGAAGAGGGATGGGTTATCATCAGGAAGAATGGTTGCTAGGATAGACCTGAAAGCAGATACATCATCATCGAGGCGAGATTGTGGAGAAGCAGATTCGGAAAGCTTTAAGTTTGATATGATTATACAGCGGTCGCGCGAAGGAAATCGATTTCGTGGAAGTGATGGACGGACAGAGCTGTTAGGATTCGAGGCAGATGAGCAGATAGAAGTGGGAATGACAGGGGTGCTTGATAGAGAATTAATATTGGTTGGAGCAAGTGTGACAGGAGCGGGGTGTTGAATCGGTTGATCAGAGATGTGACTGGAGATGATTTTAAATGAAGGATGTAAATTATTTGGAAGTGTTACGTGGGAGGTAGAGTAAGAAGAATTAAGATAGGTTGGGGCATGAGTGACAGGAATGGAGTGTTGAATCAGTTGATCGGAAATGTTACTGGAAATGATTTTGATGGAAGGGTGTAAATTATTGAGAGGTGATACAGGAGAGGTCGAGTAAGGAGTACGTGAGGAGAATAAAGAAGTTTGAGATTTATTTAGATTGGGGGAGGAATAGGAAAGAGGAGGTACGAGATGAAAAGCTTTACCGTTAGCATTGTTAGAATGAGAAAGATTAATGGAAGTTTGGTACGTAGTTGAACGAGGAGTGTGTGAGAGATTAGGTTCAATAATGGGATTATATGATGCGAAGTCAGGTGTTGATGCGAGGGAAACATCTAAAACAGCATTGGTTTGAGTGGTCGTGTGTGATACAGGAGTAGATGAGCAGGATAACTGTAGCAGTCGTACTGATGTACAAAAACCGCAAGTGAAATGTTTACGTTTATACACCGAGTGGTCGGATATTTTAACACGAACAAGTGTCCATACATCGCAATCTTTGGAATCGCATCCAACTTCAAAGCTGGTATAACCATCATTGCATTCTGATGTGGAAGATTCTTGATCAGGAACCGGGATCTGAGATCGCGCTTTTTTAGGCATGACCTTTTATCGATAGATTGAGCTCAATCCGCGAGCGTAGCGAGCGGAACTGACAGGAATAATCTGGAACTGACAGGAATAATCTGGAATGTATGTATATTATATCCCAAACTTATTTAAGGTTATTAATTATGTGGTACACTAAGTGGTTTTACTGCGAAGATAATCATGATGATTGTCAGCTCTACACAAGGATGATCTTCCTGACAATTATCATCTCTTTATCATGTATATGTTTTTATAAGCATTTCTTTAATTATCATTATCTTTTTGTATATGCTGAGGCTATCAAATTACTGTTATAATGAATCAGTTGCAATGATGTTGTCTCTAAAATCTGTCAACTTTTAAGATTAAAAAAGTTGGATCATTCCAATTTCCGTCCGAACACTTTAAAATAATTCGTTGTTGTATTTAATATTCGTGTTGACAAGGAAATAAATAGAATGTCAATATTAGTACGCTCTTTTAATTTTCAATCCTTCTCTAAGTTTACACATCTAGTAAAAGAATAGGCTTTACTTTTTGTAAACTTGTCCCCACAAATTTGATTATAATAATTTCACACCTTAAAGATAGCATGAATTAATTTGGAAAAAGTTTAATCAGTAGGGTAAAAATACGTGTTTATGGAGCACATATGGTCCCCTCACGAGTCTAGTCTTATTTCTAAAAAAATGCCTATTATCGAGTTCCTTATTTGCATTAGAAGGTCCTCATAAAAGGTTTATTGAGCTTCTTACATCAATACTACCAACTACAAAATGCCATGTCTAATAATTTACATGTTTTGGCAGACCCTGAGTTATTCACTCACAAGTTAACAAGCGGAAGTTTATAACCAAGTTACTGATCCAATTAGTTAAATGTAAAGTATCAATCTCATTTCAGAATAAATCAGAACTATAAGCTTAAAAAAATCAGCTTAAAAAAAGTTTGAGATATAATAACATACAATCAGATTCAGATCGACTCGCTCCGCTCAACGAAAAATTTTAACAGCATTAATACACAAACAAAAAATTTAAACAGCTTAAACACACAACAAGGAGCGCAGTTTTAAAAATTGTAAACTATCGCAACCTACAGTTAATGGGAGCCAAGAAGAAAAATCTACCAAAAGCCAAGCGAGCAATCTCTGTTGATACCGATAAAACCGGCAAGCTCGAGAACATACAAGTGGAATGCTCCGCTAGCGGCTGTCAAATCTGGACATCAGTAACACATAATTGTGCTTTGGGTCAGGAAACTTGTGGCGGGCCACCGTTCTACTGCGGATTCTGTGCGGCGAAACAAATCAACTTGTTAATAAAACGCTTAGAGCAATTGGAAATGACAACGCAGCATGATCGAATTTCTCAAATTTCTGATAAATCTACTGAGACCGTAAAGGAGCCGCAAATTGTATCGCAGCAAGATGGATTTTGTCAAGTTTATGATAAATCTACCGAGACAGTGACGGAGCCGCAAATTGTTACAACTAATGTATTTTCACTCCCCGACACCCCACGTCCCGTCCTTCCTGTCTCGTTTCTCAATAACTTGCATCCATCAATCAAAATCACCTCTACCAACCTCCACTATCCTTCCACTCATAACCTTTCCTCACATCGCTTGCCACCCTCTTTATTATCATTATCCTCTATGTCTCCCGTCGTCAAATCAAATCCCTCCAAATCATCAACTGCCAGCTCTTCTATCGTGATCTCACCTACTCACGTCAGTCGTCCTCCTTTACGGAAGCGCTTTGCTTCTCGCGATCGTTGCGTCATTGTTACTAATATCACGCCTTCTAACTCCTTATCTCCACAAGCACGTCTGGACCACGATGTTTCCGTCTTCAGATCCATACTCTCGTCTATTGTTCCTGCGGATAAACCATCCTTTTTCAAGGACATTTCTCCTGTCGCATTCATCCGTCTAAACAAATCTTCTCAATCTAATCCTTCCCAGCCCCCTCTCCTAAAAATTGTTTTCAAGCATCGCTCTCACGCGTCTTCTGTCCTCTCTCAACGATTCAAACTCATGTCATCTTCAACCACTCGAATTTTCCCCGATCGCGCCCCTTCCGAAATCGCTCAAATCTCTTCAGCCCGCATCGAAAAACGCCGTCGCGAGGAAAACGGCGAAACATCACTCGCCATCCGAAACATAGACGGAAATTTTCAAGTTGTCCACACCCGTCCAAAAATTCGATGGCGCTCCATCTCTCCTATGTGTCTTCTCCACTAGTCTCTTTCGCCACAGCACACGGTTTCCGCCTCGGTCTCCTCAACACTAGATCTATTCTCAATAAATCCGATCTTATCCTCAACCTATTCACCAAGCAATCCATCGATCTCTTCTGCCTCACCGAATCCTGGCACTCAGATTCCGACGACCTTTCCATTCGCCGTCTGCTCTCTGCCGGTTGCTCCCTAGTCGAATCCGCCCGCCCCCTCAGCTCATGCCCTTCTAAATCCTCTAATCATGGCGGCATCGTCGCATTCGCGCGTCACCCAGCGTATCTTCGCAAAATCAATACCCCTTTCAGTCCTTGCTCTTTTGAATTGCTCACTTGTCGTTATTCTAACCCGATCACTCTAGATCTCGCCATTGTATACCGTCCTGGTTCATCAGCTCCTACAGCCTTATTTTTTACCGAACTCGCTGACCTCCTTTCTCATTGTTCTTTGTCCTCAATCCCTTCACTCGTTCTAGGCGACTTCAATATCCGCCTAGACCGCCCCTCTTCCACAGATTCCATCCGCTTCATCAACATTCTATCCAACTACAATTACAAACTAATCTCCACTGCCCCACACATATACTTGGCGGGGCACTCGACATCATCGCTGTCCCCGATCATTTTGCTGCCTACACCTCACTGTCCATCTCTGATCCTGGTCTATCCGATCACTTTCTTATCACCCTTGATCTCGCTCGCAACCACACCCCTCCTCACACACCTACAATCCTACGTCGCCCTTGGAGAAATCTTGACCTCTCCCTTCTCCGCTCTGCCTTACTCAAATCGTCTCTATCATTACCCACAATAACATATTCATCTCCTCACGATCTCGCCTTTCTTTTCGACTCTGAACTCACATCCACTCTCGATATTCTCTTGCCCTTCAAGTCTCACCCACACCGTCGCTTGCACCGTGCCCCATGGTTTGACATCCAATGCCTACTCTCAAAGCGTCGACTCCGCCATGCTTTTCGAGTCTATCACCGCTCTCTCAGACGCGATTTCCGCTCGATCACTCCGTCTTTCCGTGATTCCTATCTTGCTCTTCGCCGGTCTCATCTCAACCTACTACGTACCAAATGCAACTCCTTCTGGCAGCATAAAATCATCACTTCATTCAACTCTAAGACTCTCTGGCATACTTTTAACTCAATCCTGGCTCGTTCCTCTACGCCTTGCAACATCAATGCTAATGATTATTCGTCATTTCTCCAGACTAAAGTATCCACGCTGCTCTCTCACACCCCGGTCTCCATCCTATCCCACTCTGCCCAGTCTACACTCATCCTTCCGGAACTCTTTCATCTTCTCCCTGTATCACCTACAGAAGTATCATCTGTCCTCATGTCCTTGCCCAACAAAACCTCACCTGCCGATCCCCTGCCTACCCACATATTAAAATCTATATGCTCATCGATATCCCCATTTCTCACAACCTTGTTTAACTCGTCCATCCGCAGTCGTATCTTCCCTTCACACTGGAAATCCGCAATCGTTCGTCCCCTCCTTAAGAAACAATCGCTCGACCCCTCCCTTCCTTCTAGCTATCGCCCCATTTCACTACTCCCTACTCTTTCTAAGCTCTTAGAACGCCTCATCTTAATACAAATCAACGCTTATCTCTCCTCATCCAATCTGTACCCTCCTTTCCAATCCGCTTTCCGCTCTAATCACTCGACAGAAATCGCATGCATAAAAGTGTACAACGACTTACTCATTTCTCGAGACAAGGCTCTATATAGTGTTCTCATCTCCCTCGACCTCTCCTCCGCATTCGACATTGTCGACCACTCCGTCCTCCTTTCTCGCCTTCGTTATGATTACGGCTTTTCTTCCTCCTCCGTAGCTTGGTTCGCCTCATATCTATCCGACCGTTCCTTTCGCGTCTGTTCTAATTCATCATCCTCCCCTCCCATCCCTATTTTTTGCGGGGTTCCACAAGGTTCAGTCCTAGGTCCCCTGCTTTTCTCTCTTTTGCTTGGCGATCTCTCTCCATTTATCAAACCTTACTCCTTTAACGTCATGCAATACGCCGATGACATTCTAATCTATGCTCATGCACCCGCACATCGCATACACGATATCGGCATTTCTGCCTCCAACTGTCTTTCTTCTATCTACAAACGTCTCTCCAATCTCCATCTCGTTCTAAACGCCGAAAAGTCCAAAATAATGTGGATCCTTCCCCGTAAACCAAACATATCTCCTCCCATTGTATCTTTTGCCTCATCGATCATCCCTATAGTCCACAATCTCACTTTCTTAGGCTTCCATTTCGATGATCACCTTTCCCTTAAACCCTTCGTCCGTGACAAGGTCCGCTCGTCTAACTTAATTCTTCGTGACATCCGCCGTATCCGCCCCCTTATCGACTTCCGTTCTTGTATGTCTCTTCTTTCATCGCTTCTTTTCCCTAAAATCGATTACTGCCTTAGCCTTTTCGCCAATTCTCCAAAATCCATCATCCTACCCCTACAACGAATAATCAACACCGCCGTTCGAGTGCTCTTTCGTCTCCGTCGCTTCGACCACACATCCACATATTTTGCCCAACTCTCCTGGCCCACCATCCACATCCGCATCAAACTCCGCCTTCTTCTCGTTACCTTTTCGTCTCATCGCTGTCGGCTCCCCATCGTTCATCAACCTTCCTTTCTTAGACGATACTCGCCCCACCTCGCTATCGCTTCGTTCCTGTCATACCCTCTTACTCCACGTTCCTAATTACTCCAACAACTACGGTCTCCGATCCTTCCTCGTCGCCGCCTCACTCGCCTGGAATCAACTCCCTCTCGACGTCCGCCGCGCTCCCTCCTTTATCACATTCAAACACCTCCTCCGTTCACACCTTCTCGACACCTGATTCACAGTTTTGTTTTGTTGTGGTCATGTAAGCGTGCGCTGGCACGCATTTGCCACTTTAAAATAAATCCTTTTTTTTAGAAGATTGAATTATATTTCTTATAATAAGTTTACGAAATAGTAATTTTATCATAACTATGCAATATGAAGTAACAGATATCACTATTAAGTGAACCCTATATTATTTTGTTTTCAAAATCATATGGACGTTTATTTACTAAGTAAACAACATCATCAGCTAAAGCGGTTTACAAGTTCCATCACAATTGAGCAAATAGAAAAATAATTTTTTAGTCACAATATTATTAAATTTTTACACAAAACGATGTCAGTATTCTGTTTGTTCGCGTCGATAAATGCCGTGCTGCACCGGATTTTGACGCATAGATCTCGGGGTTCGTAAACAGGCAGAGACGGCCCGGACAAGCTCGAAGCTTATTTTCCTTTTTTTTGTAGGACGAGGGCGTCTCCAGTCAGTCATACAATGGAGACCTAATCTCGTCGTACTTCCTCGATGTTCAGCCAGCAACACCATTGTTGAAATCATCGCAACATTTTACAGGTCCGTGCTGCTGGAAGACCGAGACCTCCGAAATTCGTTGAAAACCGCTGTGGTATTTTCGCAATGCATTCTGCAATCTTTCAACTCGAACAGGATATCAGACAAACGAAGATCCCTGGAACGGCGACTTGCTCTTTGGAATCAGGCAAAGTTTTCTGAACTTTTCGATGACGCTAGCTATTTGCAACAGCAACTTAATCGTAATGTTCAGTCTAGACAACAGGACTGGTTAAAACTATACCGCAAACTCATGACTAAGTGTAAGTTACGTGCAGCAACATCTGTTCTGGAAGATGTTTTTGCTGGTACACTTAAACATGACTCATTGATTGACGGCGTACCAGTCAAGAAAATTTTAATGTCTCTCCATCCAGAGGCGATCCAGCCAGGAAGAGAAAGATACTACTAAATGAGTCAATACCGCGCTCCTGTCGGCATCACCACACTATATTTGCAATTATTGATGAGGATTCAATAGTCAGAGCAAACAAAATAACGAAGGGTTCAGCTGGCCCTTCTGGTCTTGATGCGTCAATGTGGCGACACATGCTGATAGGATTCGGAGAACAGTCAAAGACCTTAGCCAAAGCCCTTGCTGAATTTACTGTCAAATTAGCATCAAAGTCTATTCGTCCTATATGTGTCTTGAGGCGTTTACGACTAGCAGGTTAGTGACTCTTGAAAAAAGACTGGTGGTGTCCGAACGATTGGCGTTTGTGATGTTGCAAGGCGCATTGTATTAAAAGTGATATTGCGATTAATCCGGGAAGATTTGCAAGACGTTGCGGGATAATAGCAATTGGCAGCCTCGCAGAGAAGCGGGATCGAATACGCTACAAATTCTTCGCGCAAATGTTTCGAAGCCAACCAAGACTATTGTGTCCTTGCTGTTGATGCGTCCAAAGCTTTTAACATGATTAACCGAAAAGCCGCACTGGCCAATATGAGATATATAGCACATGCTTTGTCGATTGTGCTTAGTAATCTATATGCATCACCAATTCTGCTTACCCTTGGTGGTGATAGTATATATTCGCACGAAGGCTTCACACAAGGAGACCAACTTGCGATGGCCGAATTCTCTCCCTTTAATTGAAAACATACGTAAACAGGTTCCTAGTGTTACCCAGAGATGTTACGCAGATGATGGTAATTTTGTTGGGAAATTCGAAGACTTGAGGAAAGTGTGATTCATTCTCTTAGAGCTAGGTACCAAGTACGGTTATCACATAAACGTATCTAAAACCAAATTGCTAGCAAGAAGCAGTAGATTTGACACCTCTCTTTTATCCGCTGATGTCGAACTGTTCACATTTGGTATTAGCATTCTTGGTGTTCCCATCGGCACTATACAGTACGAATGCAACTGCACGGAATTAGAAGTAGAGCGCTGGTCTAATCTTATTAATCGTCTGACACGCGTCGGAAAGATAGATCCACACGTTGCTTACACCGGATTGGTTCGTTCGGTGCAGTTAAGTGGATGTATTTCACGCGCTCAGTAAAATGCAGCCTTTCCCATACAGACTGTCTGTACAAATCTATCAACGAAAAGTTCGTTCCAGCAGTCATCGGACGAAGACTGAATGGCGATCTTAACTTATCCGATAAGCGATGGTGGTCTTGGCATATGTGACCCAAGGTTCTCTACACACCTGGAATTCGGTTGTTCTACGAAAATATGCGATACATATGAAACCGGAGAAACTGTAAACACATTGCGCTTACTACAAGACCGCGTTATGAATCTGGGTTTTGTAGAACGACGCAAATTGCGTATCGATAGATTACAGCCAAGCGTGGCTAGACTCGGTCTGGTCACAACCCAAATCATCTCTCATGCCTCCAGGGATGGCGCCTCCTCGTGGTTAAGCGCCCTACCAGTAAGGATGGAACGCTTACACCTAAGTCGCAATGAATTTATGGATGCACTCTGCGCCCGGTACGGTTGGACTCCCACCGAATTGAGTAAGAACGGCTGCGCTTACGGAGATAGCGTTAATATCAGCCATGCCATTTCCTGCAAACGAAGAGGGTTGTATTCAATGCGGCACAATATCGTGTGGGACTTGCTCGCGCAGAAGCTTACAACAATTTGTCACGGTGTTGGGGTTGAACCTGAGCTCACTGATGTCCCGGCTGGATTTGATTTCGAAGCTCGAACGACCACGCGCAACAGTGGTGCATGTTTGGACATTGTATGTTCCAATCTTCAGAGCAATGGATTTGAGCGATCGTTTCTAGACTTCACCATCTTTAATATTTACGCTCAATCGTATGCTTGTGGTGTCCCGCATCCGTGTTTGCCAGCAATGAAGCGAGAAAAAAGGTGAAATACAGTGAACGCATTGTGAGTCTTGAACGAAGCAGATTCGTGCCTCTCGTCTTCTCCACGTCGGGTGGTATGTGCGATGAGATTAGGGTATTTCTCAAATCACTAGCTGTGATTAAGGTGCAGCGCTCAAGACAATACTCCGAAATGTTGGCATTGATGAAAAGAAAAATTTCGTTTGCAATTGCTCGATCCTCTTATGTTTGTCTAAGATCGCCCGTTCTCGCTGTGGCATGCCTGTAGGGTATTTTCATACCAGCACGCATTCAATCACATAGAATAATAATTATTAAAAATAATAATAATTAAAACAATTATTTGGTTAAAACAATTTTCTTGATAATACCAAATTACTTACAATAAATAACATACAAGGAAAGAAGAAATTACAAGAAAAATCAGCATAATACAGAAGATTTTGTTTCTCCGACTAGTATTTTCTCACCATCTAAATATTGACAATATAAGCGACAACCGGCGTATACACTTTCGCTCTGCGAAGGCTCCAAGTACTCACGATCGTATAGTCCTAGACACTACTATTACTTAAGCACAAAAAAATGCCGCGTGGTAAACCTTCGAATGTGAGATTGTGCTACAATTGCAATGCACAGGCGGCTCGCTGCAAAGGTTGCAAATGTGCAAAATCCAAAACTCCCTGTGTAAACTGCCGTGCAGATGTTTGTCATAATCATTTTATAGGTAACAATTTTAAAAATGAGAACGACTTTATTAAACGTTACCGAAAATTAATTACAAAAGGTGGCTTATTAGCCAGTACTGCGGTTCTTGAAAACAAAACTGAATCTAGAGTATAACATCCAAGCGATATAGTAAATAATAAAAGTGTAAGAACAATGCTTGAAGCTCTACACCCTCAAGCGGCTGATTGGTATGATGATGTATTCTTATCAGAGAGGCTTCCTGATCCTCTAGATCACCATTCTAGCCGATTTCTCGCAATAGATAATCAATGCATAATCAAGGCTTGTAAATTCATTCCAGATGAAGTCGGTCATTCTGGGCTTGATGCTAATAGCTGAACTCAACTTCTCATGGAATTCGGAAAATAATCAACAAGTCTCGCGTATTCTCTAGCTGCTTTGGCAATTCGGATTGCAACAGAATCGATTCTGTCTGATCACTTAGAAAATTCAAAGCATGTCGTCTTTTATCGCGCTGAAGAAAAAGTCGGGAGTAACTCGTCCAATCGGCATTTGCAACACAGAAGAAAGAATTATCAGCAAGGCAATACTTGAGATAACGAAGAAAGATATTCAAGCCGTTGCTTCAAATGTACAATTGCCAGCTGGTCAGAAAGCAGGCATTGGCCATGCTATACATGCACTTCGCAATGAATTTAATTCTCGCTCAGATACACTACTACTTTCTGTCGACGCATCTGCTGCTTTTAATTTGGTCAATCGAAAGGTCGCGCTGCACAATATAAACTAATCATGTCTGTCTCTTTTCCTCGTTATGCAAAATCTATTTAAAGACCCTACCAAGCTAATGTTGGGAGCATATGTAATAATATATTATAACGAGGGATTTACACAAGGGGAACCCCTTTGCGATGTCAGCTTTTGCACTCTCATCACTATCCCTTATAGAAAAAGTTCGTTGTGTTGTTTCAGATATAACGCAAAAATGGTACGCAGCTGATTCAAACTTTATCAATTCACTTAATGATCTCACGAAAATATGGAACGATTGCCCACGATATGAGATGTTCCAAGATACGATATTTTATTAATCACGAAAAGACCGTAATATTGTCCCGTTCGCCGATTTCAAAAGATTTACTTTCTGCGCCTGACATCCAAAATTCTACTGGTACAATCATACTTGGCGATCTTATCGGGACAAGAAACTTCGAGAAAGAGTTCATCGAAAATCTAACTTCGAAATGGCCCACACTTATCGATAAATTGGCCAAAATAGCTAAAGTTCACCCATACGCTGCGTTCGCTGGCTTGATAAACTCTGTACAGATAAAGTGGAGTAACTCTTTAAGCACATGTCACTGCGAGAAAGAATGGCTTACCGACTTAAACAGCGCATTAAAAACGTCATTGCTTCCAGCACTGGCAGATTGGATCCTCGACGATAATTGATACATAATCCTGACATCACCTCTAAAATTGGGTGGACTTGGCGAAAAACTTCAGGATGAATTAAAGTACGGCTTTCTTTTGTCACAAGTGATCGATGTCATTAATTTTCGAAAAGACTTATCGAATTTACAGATCCTTTTTATTCGTGGTTTGGGAACATTCGCTTACGTGCCACTAGACCTGGAGCGTCATCATGGATCAATTCGCTACCACTCGACAACCAACGCTTACATCTTTCCCCGAGACAGTTTAAAGATGTCATCGCTTTTCGATACGGTCAAATTTCATCTGACATGGTCGGAAAAAAGTGCCCTTGTGAAGAAGACCTCAACATATCCCATACACTCTCATGAAAAACAGGTCTCCCGATAATCCGCCACAACGCAATTAGATATATACATGCAAATGAACTAACGACGGTTTGTCATGATGTTAAAGTTAAACAGCCTCTCACAACCGTTCCCAGGGATCTAAAGTTTAATAAGTCATCAACTTCACGTAATCAGAGTGCTCGTCTTGACATTGCATGCTCAGGATTGAAAAATGACTGATTCGAGCGGACGTTTATAGACGTCAACATATTTTCAATTTTTGCTCAATCAAGCATGATTTGATCTGTCAATCAGAATTTCGAATACAATGAAAATAGGAAAATATCAAAATATGGCGAACGCATTCATGAAGTAGAGCGTTTTGTATTCATCCCATTTATCGCCTCAACATCGGGAGGATTGGGAAAACGGGGCCTGCATATCCTAAAGATTTTAGCTGGTGCCGTCTCAAATCGTCACAATACTGAGTATGCAGAAAGACTTCTGTGTATCAAGAGAAGGGTATATATTGAACTAGCTCGTAAGTCTTCAGCTTGTTTACGAGTTCCTCGGACGAGTAGAGGCACATTTAAGAGGATACATCTCTCAATTGTTTCGAGTGTTAGATAATTTTCAAGCGGAGAAGGGAAATTTGTCAGACAGAATTTTAAAACAAGTTTTAAATTAAAAAATTAATAATTATAATAGTAGTTTATTATAATAGTAGTTTAAAACTACTATTATAATAGTAGTTTATAGTAATATTATAAACTACTATTATAATAGTAGTTTAAACTAATATTATAAACTACTATTATAATAGTAGTTTAAACTTATATTATAAACTACTATTATTATAGTAGTTTTTTAATAATAATTTTTTAAAATTACATATCTTTTTTAATATGTTCTCATTTTTACTTCATCTGTGCCTATCAAGCGCCGGCCTAATCTTCTCTGAGCGCAGGTCGCGGATTCACATCAATACGCAGCGCGCGAGCTGAAGTCCGGTAGTCTCTTGGAGGCGGGTTTTCTCGTGAGCATATGTGGTGCTTCTCTTTGCAGCGAGCTTGTCCGCGAGGAGTTGCCAAAACCTCGAAGCAGACTTTCCCTCTCCGCCTAAGCAGGAGAGTACGATTGGGGAGAAATTTACTCTCTCTATACACGTAACGCACTCTTGATAAAGCACTTTCGCTGCTCGTAGTATTCGAAGCATGATGTTGTGGATCTGCTTAGGTTCGACGGAGCGAATGCGTTATAAACGCAGTTGTCGAATAGGGCTCGCTCTGAACGGCCACAGTAGAATCCACAGCCAGATCATACAGCGTGGTGTCAACTATACCCAGAGACTGGCATTGTTAAATGTTAACACATTGTTAAATGTATGGCGGTCGCTGTCTATACCTGGACATGTTTCGAAGTTTATGTTTACAATTCGTCCATCGGGTTGACTACGAGGCCACAGACTTATGATAAAGCGCATGCTCCGTCCCCAAACAAATTGTGTTACGATAAGCGATCGCATTGCTGACCTGTGGAACAATCTTCATGCATCGGCAATTGACAGCGGTTCCGTCCAGAAGTTCAAGGCAATTATTAAATCAAGACAATGATTTAAGTGATGGAGGTTATGTTTCTGAAATATTCATTAGATAATCCAAAATCTGATTAAGTAGTTCTTTATATTCACCTATCACGCGAAGTGGATGAAGCTGACTAAAATTTAAAATTTCTTTAGTTTTGACCTTCGACCATTGACGCTTAAATACTTTATAACAATTACTACAGAAACAAATGCTAGGAGTAGACGCTAAAACGAGTACACAATGATCACTGCTACCGATAGGTGGCAGATTACTAACTTTTTCTATGTCAGTGATACGTTTGGTGAATGCTAAATCGAGAATGGATCCCGGCCATGATGAACTACATGCAGGTTTGTATATATGATGAATTAGAAGCAGTTCAGCAACTAGGAATTCGGATGAATACTTTGCATCGATGCTACCTTCAGTAAAGAGAGATTCTGACCAATTTGATTTTAGTAGATTGAAATCGCCAACGAGTATAAAATGTTTGCTAACGCACAAGGAGCTCAACAGTGGCTTTAAAGCATCAAAATTTATTGGAACTGATGGGGACCGATATAGAGAACGCAAATATTAATACTGACAGACTCACAGTCAGCACAACAGCACATACTCCTCAAACGATCCATACTCGTCACATTGAGATGATATATTTGATATAATGCAATTGTTGCGAACGTACGCAGCAACTCCACCTCCACGCTTACCCGATATTCGATCACCTCCAGCGGTCGATAATATGGAATGTTAATAAGGATATATGTAACATGAATATGTAATAAGGATTCAGTTACACAGAAAAAGCCGTACGAATGTAAAAGGATATGTTGCTTAAGTTCTACGACCTGAGCTAGCAAACTACGCAAATACAAATAGTCGATTGACAAATGCCGTGAAACATTACTAAAACTATATATTTGTTGTTTCGCCTCAAAAATACTTTCGAGTGAAACCAGACATCCTAACGGAGGACAAATTCCTCGACTGCTACTGTTTGAAGAAAACACTATCGGGAGATCCACAATCTGCCCACATTAAAAATTCGTTGTTAGTTTTGCTCATATGTGCTTTATCGAAACCCATCGAACTGTCAGTCACTATTTCCCAACGCGAAAATTTCAAACACAAAGGTTAACTTCACCACTAGCTAAACGACTTTTCAATTCTTCATTTGCTTTCCTAAGTTTCATACGGTCCTCTAATGCGAGATCGTGAAGAATACGTGTACTGGTTCCCTTCGATCGATATCCACGCTTTAATGAGATATTGACATGATTAATAGAGCTCATTACGACCTTCAATAGTCGAGGGTTATCAGTTAATTTCTTTTTTAATCTAAACACCTTGGGTACGTTCAAACAACTTGCAATCTCCTCATCATCTTTTTGCAAAAGTTGAGAAAAAAATGTCGCGTAATCTATCAACATCGTGATTTGATCTTTCTTTGGAATTTTCTACGGTTGATTCTGGGATTCCGCTGAGAATAATATTATAACTTCTATTAAGGTTTTGTTGTCTATCATTTTTATTTTGGTAGGGATATGCACTACTCGAGAAAGTACTTGCTTGAAAATTATAAGTCTTTGTATTCGGCAATTTTCGAGTTTTGATTACGCTATCTTTATCTTATCTGATGACGGAATATATGTCCACAGTATTTGTCGAAGTATTTGTTTACTTCTGAAAAATTCGAAACTTTAAGTCTAATGCTGGAGAATAAATTATCAATGTTTGAGGATGATCTATTATCGATATAGGAAATTGTATTTGAATCAGACTGAATTTGGATGTCTAGAGTTAACAGAAATTCTAGTATTTGCCGTATCTTTGAGCTTTTGTAGTATTAATTTTTTCTTATTTTCTAAAAATTACACTTATTATAATTATAAACATGATTTATTTTTACGTAGCAAATGCGTGCCGACGCATTTGCTTACCTGACCACGAAGAAGAAAAAAGCAAACAAAAATCAAAATTTAAAATAGTTGATACTGATCCATTATTATTAGAGATCCATTATTATTAGCCTATTAGAGATATACGCGATAACACCTCCTCCAATCTTGCCTGTTCTATCACTTCTACTTATGCTGTATCCCTCAATGAATATATCTACGTCTGCTATTGACGAGCTAAGCCAAGATTCTGTGAAAATACCTACATCTGGTACGATATCTTGAAAGAGACATTTTATTTCATCTAACTTATTAAGTAGACTACGAATATTCGAGTAAATGATTTTTAAACCGCCATTATTTGTGATCAACTTGAATGAAGAATCGCAAAGAGATTTTCGAAATTCACAAATACACCGATCGACATTGAGGCAAGGTGGAACAGTGAATATTTCACGTCTTAGGCGGAGGGCGCCAAAGTGTTAAGAAGGTTTGCAGGATTGAGCACATCTGACAGTCCCTTCCAATGAATATGTAGACGCCTCCGCACAACTCGAAAATTTTGTATTGTCAAATACAAAATTTTTTAATAAATTATTCTTTCAAAAAAATAATTATTATTAATTGACAACAAATTGAGCCGAGGCTCTTTACAAGTTGCTTCACAAGAAATAAAAAGAATAAGAGTCGATTTGTCCCTCTCTCATCAGGTGAACTACTGAAAATCCCACCGTTGTCTTGAGAAGAAGATTCATCATCCAGTAGGGCGCAAAAACTTGAAGCAGTAGACGACAAAACGGTCGCACTCTAAAGCGAATTCCAAGATCGTACGATACGTTTGGCAAAGCAGGAAACTGCATGCATTTACCTTTGTGTTTTCAACATCAGGGGGTGTCCGCGAAGAGAAGGTTGACCTCCCCCTGAACACTTTCTCCAATGCACGACGCTCATAAGTAGTTTCGGGATAACAAGCTGGCGATGCATATAAGATATGGCTAAAGAAAAACACATTTGCTAAGGTATGGTAACATAACGGATCTATGCCTATCAGAGCTCGACGAGTATGTCCTATTAAGCGTTTTGTGATGCAACACACGTAGTCTAAATGCTTTCGAGTGGATAAGTCAGCACAAACCCAAACTCCCAAATCTTTATATGAGTGGGTTATTTTGATACTAATTGAACCAAACTGGTACTCACATCCAAGATGATCACATGATCTTCGTGATATACGCATACATGTACATTTAGCGAAATTGATCCTCAAGTGATTTCGTTTAGACCAATTGGATATAACGTCGACTTCGCTTTGTAAATGATGTTTATCAAGATCGGAAATAATAGGTCGCCAAACTTTAAGATCATCTGCATATAATAAACTGAATGAAATGATATTTGGTATCAAATCGTTGATATAAAAACTGAATAAGATGGGACCCAATACACTTCCCTGTGGAACACCTAACAACACTGGAAATGGACTCGACAGCGACTCACTTACTCGTACGACACTTTGTCGGTTGGAAAGGAATACACGAATCCAGTTTATGATCCTCATATCAAGATGAATGTGCTCCAACTTCTCAATAAGACGTGTGATTAACTGAGTCGAACGCTTTTGAGAAATCAAAGAAAATGACATCAACCGGTATACCTTGATCATAATAGTGATACCAATTTTCACGTGCATGTACAAGATTAGTAGTCGTGGAATAACCTTTTCGGAAGCCATGCTGTGCTGGGTTCAAAATTTGAAATCTATCTAGAAATTCTATTATTCGTCGCTTAATCAATCTCTCTAGCACACGACAACACACGCAAGTGAGACTAATAGGCCTATAATTGTCAATGGACGGACTATCCCCTTTCTTATAAATAGGACAGATGATGGAATTCTGTCAATCAGAAGGAACAACGCCAAAAGCAACAGACGCAGAGAAAAAATCGTAAAGCGGATGACATATTATGTCAGCGATGTTGCGCAAATATATGGGCGGTAAGACATCTGGACCCGCGCCTGCTTTGCATTTAAGTTTCCAAAGCTCTTGGAGAACATCATCACATCGGAAGAGGTCTCTGGTGTCATCTCCGGGCGACTCAAATGTACACGGATTACCCATTGTCACATCCTTATGGCCAAGATTCAAAGAATGGAAATGATTTCCAAACATATTTGATATCTGCAAAGAATCAGTTATGAATTTCCCACCGTCACGCTGTATGCAATTCATAGGTTTACAGCGCGTATGCTTAGCAGTCACATACCTAAAGAAAGAGCGGGGATCACGGTGAAAGTTTATAGTTAGCTGTTTTTCGAAAGATCACCTACCAGTTCGCTTCATAGACGTAACGAGGTTTCGTCGTTTCTTATAAGTGCTGAAATTAGCTCTGTCTTTACGATAGTCATTAAAGGCCTTACGTCTCATCTTTAAAGCACGTTTTATGTCGCTATTAAACCAAAGCGGTGATATCGATGTCAAACAGTGTTTACTCTGAAGAGGTGAGAAACGATTAAGGAAATGGTACAGAGTATCCCTGAAAAACTGCCATGAATATTTGGCGCCAACATCAGAAGCATCCAACCACTTTACCCCAACGAGATATTTATTTACTAGAGCAAAGTCAGTTCTGAATGGGTTTACAGACGACGTCAGATTTACGCCATTTGAGTAGACATCACTCAGACCAATCGAAATGACCACATCATCTGAATGACCTATTGGGTCCAGATAGCTTAATCTATCGAGAATGTCATATGGTACAGTAAGGCATAAATCCAAAAGTGAATGTGAATCCAGTGAAAATCTTGTACTCTGACTGACATGTTGCTTAAGAGCCAAGCTGTTTATTAAGCCAAGTAGCTTCAAACTCTCGACATCCGAGTCATTGGAAGTGTAATTAACCCAATTGACAAATGGCATGTTGAAATCACCGAGTATAACAAATCTATCACGATAACTACTTCTCTCCATTAAAGCAGCTATGCTATCTGTGTTTGATCTTGGAGAACGATACACAGTCAATACCGTTATTGGATGTTAATAATATAGCTTAATACACAATGCTTAATCATGGTTAATAGCATCACTAAGAGTTTCAATTACTCAGAATTGAAGCCTATTAGAGATATACGCGATAACACCTCCTCCAATCTTGCCTGTTCTATCACTTCTACTTATGCTGTATCCCTCAATGAATATATCTACGTCTGCTATTGACGAGCTAAGCCAAGATTCTGTGAAAATACCTACATCTGGTACGATATCTTGAAAGAGACATTTTATTTCATCTAACTTATTAAGTAGACTACGAATATTCGAGTAAATGATTTTTAAACCACCATTATTTGTGATCAACTTGAATGAAGAATCGCGAAGAGATTTCCGAAATTCACGAATACACCGATCGACATTGAGGCAAGGTGAAACAGTGAATATTTCACGTCTTAGGCGGAGGGCGCCAAAGTGGTAAGAAGGTTTGCAGGATTGAGCACATCTGACAGTCCCTTCCAATGAATATGTAGACGCCTCCGCACAACTCGAAAATTTTGTATTGTCAAATACAAAATTTTTTAATAAATTATTCTTTCAAAAAAATAATTATTATTAATTGACAACAAATTGAGCCGAGGCTCTTTACAAGTTGCTTCACAAGAAATAAAAAGAATAAGAGTCGATTTGTCCCTCTCTCATCAGGTGAACTACTGAAAATCCCACCGTTGTCTTGAGAAGAAGATTCATCATCCAGTAGGGCGCAAAAACTTGAAGCAGTAGACGACAAAACGGTCGCACTCTGAAGCGAATTCCAAGATCGTACGACTCGTTTGGCAAAGCAGGAAACTGCATGCATGTACCTTTGTGTTTTCAGCATCAGGGGGTGTCCGCGAAGAGAAGGTTGACCTCCCCCTGAACACTTTCTCCAATGCACGACGCTCATAAGTAGTTTCGGGATAACAAGCTGGCGATGCATATAAGATATGGCTAAAGAAAAACACATTTGCTAAGGTATGGTAACATAACGGATCTATGCCTATCAGAGCTCGACGAGTATGTCCTATTAAGCGTTTTGTGATGCAACACACGTAGTCTAAATGCTTTCGAGTGGATAAGTCAGCACAAACCCAAACTCCCAAATCTTTATATGAGTGGGTTATTTTGATACTAATTGAACCAAACTGGTACTCACATCCAAGATGATCACATGATCTTCGTGATATACGCATACATGTACATTTAGCGAAATTGATCCTCAAGTGATTTCGTTTAGACCAATTGGATATAACGTCGACTTCGCTTTGTAAATGATGTTTATCAAGATCGGAAATAATAGGTCGCCAAACTTTAAGATCATCTGCATATAATAAACTGAATGAACTGATATTTGGTATCAAATCGTTGATATAAAGACTGAATAAGATGGGACCCAATACACTTCCCTGTGGAACACCTAACAACACTGGAAATGGACTCGACAGCGACTCACTTACTCGTACGACACTTTGTCGGTTGGAAAGGAATACACGAATCCAGTTTATGATCCTCTTATCAAGATGAATGTGCTCCAACTTCTCAATAAGACGTGTGATTAACTGAGTCGAACGCTTTTGAGAAATCAAAGAAAATGACATCAACCGGTATACCTTGATCATAATAGTGATACCAATTTTCACGTGCATGTACAAGATTAGTAGTCGTGGAATAACCTTTTCGGGAGCCATGCTGTGCTGGGTTCAAAATTTGAAATCTATCTAGAAATTCTATTATTCGTCGCTTAATCAATCTCTCTAGCACACGACAACACACGCAAGTGAGACTAATAGGCCTATAATTGTCAATGGACGGACTATCCCCTTATAAATAGGACAGATGATGGAATTCTGTCAATCAGAAGGAACAACGCCAAAAGCAACAGACGCAGAGAAAAAATCGTAAAGCGGATGACATATTATGTCAGCGATGTTGCGCAAATATATGGGCGGTAAGACATCTGGACCCGCGCCTGCTTTGCATTTAAGTTTCCAAAGCTCTTGGAGAACATCATCACATCGGAAGAGGTCTCTGGTGTCATCTCCGGGCGACTCAAATGTACACGGATTACCCATTGTCACATCCTTATGGCCAAGATTCAAAGAATGGAAATGATTTCCAAACATATTTGATATCTGCAAAGAATCAGTTATGAATTTCCCACCGTCACGCTGTATGCAATTCATAGGTTTACAGCGCGTATGCTTAGCAGTCACATACCTAAAGAAAGAGCGGGGATCACGGTGAAAGTTTATAGTTAGCTGTTTTTCGAAAGATCACCTACCAGTTCGCTTCATAGACGTAACGAGGTTTCGTCGTTTCTTATAAGTGCTGAAATTAGCTCTGTCTTTACGATAGTCATTAAAGGCCTTACGTCTCATCTTTAAAGCACGTTTTATGTCGCTATTAAACCAAAGCGGTGATATCGATGTCAAACAGTGTTTACTCTGAAGAGGTGAGAAACGATTAAGGAAATGGTACAGAGTATCCCTGAAAAACTGCCATGAATATTTGGCGCCAACATCAGAAGCATCCAACCACTTTACCCCAACGAGATATTTATTTACTAGAGCAAAGTCAGTTCTGAATGGGTTTACAGACGACGTCAGATTTACGCCATTTGAGTAGACATCACTCAGACCAATCGAAATGACCACATCATCTGAATGACCTATTGGGTCCAGATAGCTTAATCTATCGAGAATGTCATATGGTACAGTAAGGCATAAATCCAAAAGTGAATGTGAATCCAGTGAAAATCTTGTACTCTGACTGACATGTTGCTTAAGAGCCAAGCTGTTTATTAAGCCAAGTAGCTTCAAACTCTCGACATCCGAGTCATTGGAAGTGTAATTAACCCAATTGACAAATGGCATGTTGAAATCACCGAGTATAACAAATCTATCACGATAACTACTTCTCTCCATTAAAGCAGCTATGCTATCTGTGTTTGATCTTGGAGAACGATACACAGTCAATACCGTTATTGGATGTTAATAATATAGCTTAATACACAATGCTTAATCATGGTTAATAGCATCACTAAGAGTTTCAATTACTCAGAATTGAAGCCTATTAGAGATATACGCGATAACACCTCCTCCAATCTTGCCTGTTCTATCACTTCTACTTATGCTGTATTCCTCAATGAATATATCTACGTCTGCTATTGACGAGCTAAGCCAAGATTCTGTGAAAATACCTACATCTGGTACGATATCTTGAAAGAGACATTTTATTTCATCTAACTTATTAAGTAGACTACGAATATTCGAGTAAATGATTTTTAAACCACCATTATTTGTGATCAACTTGAATGAAGAATCGCGAAGAGATTTCCGAAATTCACGAATACACCGATCGACATTGAGGCAAGGTGGAACAGTGAATATTTCACGTCCTAGGCGGAGGGCGCCAAAGTGGTAAGAAGGTTTGCAGGATTGAGCATATCTGACAGTCCCTTCCAATGAATATGTAGACGCCTCCGCACAACTCAAAAATTTTGTATTGTCAAATTTTTTTCATCCAACTCTATTCGACATGCTAACTCTGATTTAATAATAATAATAATTGTTAAGATCCAAAGTGAGGCTAATGTAGCTTTATTGAAAACATCTACAAAACAAATAACATTAAAACACAAGTTAGTTAATTCACGACATTCTCCTCCGCCAAACATAATCTCGTAGATACGCGGGAGTAGCTTTATTTCGCACGGGTCTTTCGTTGCTCTGCGGAATTTCATTTCCTTTCTCGTCGGATATTTTGAAAGTATCGTTTAAAGTATCGTCGTCCGTACTCACAGTTTTATCGTCGCTGTAGCTGGTATTAGGGTTATAGCTGCTTTCAATATCATCTTTAGTAGTAGTTGTAAGTTGTGATGTATCCTTCGTACATTCATGATCTTCTATCATTAGATTTTGGCAGCTATCTCCACCTGACAACCGTTGTCCGATATCGAAACCGGGAGCCACGTCCCTTAAAGAAACCGCACCTTGTCGTTGATTAGGATATTCGATGATAGCGTATTTGTTGTTAGCAGTCACAAGTTTAGCTGGACAACCTATTGGTTCATATTTCGATTCACGTCTATGATTCCGGACAAGTACAGATGCACCATCGGTCATCCATTTTGGAAACGTTTTGCCTTCATTACTCTTTCTGGGGTAAGAAAATATCCGTTCGTGAGGTGTGTAGTTGGTTGAAGTACATAAAAGACTCCTTATGCTATTGAGTGCTCTTAATAATATTATTTGCCACTGATGAATAGACATTCGTTCACTTCGTAACGTGGTAGTTATAGCTGTCCAAATTGTTGAATTGTATCGTTCGCATTGCCCGTTACCTCTTGGGTTGTACGGTGTTGTGGAACTGCTAGCGATTCCTCTCTCACTGAGAAATTGTCTGACATCCGATGACAGAAACGACGTACCTCTATCCGAATGAATATATTCTGGACAACCAAAAATAGCAAATATTTCGTCCAAACAATGACACACAGTTTTAGCAGACATATCGGGGCACGTGTAGGCAAAAGGAAACCGACTATACTCATCAATCACAACAAGGAGGAAACGGGATCTTGAATTACTCGGTAATGGTCCTTTGAAATCTATGCATAATCGCTCAAAAGGGCGGGTAGCTTTAATTACATGAGCCGTACAGGTATTTGAAAATCGAGGCTTAGAAAATTTACAAGCTTCACAACGTTCACAAATATTTTTCACATCATTTACTGAGAATGGAAGAAAGTGTGATATGACATAATGAGTTAACCGTCGTACACCGGGGTGACATAATGATTCGTGAAGTTCTCGTAATCCTCTATCGAAATTGGAAGTAGCACATATTCTAGATAAGGTATCTGCTGGTCCATTCAAAGATCCCGGGCGGTAGAATATTTCAAAATCGTAATTGGCCAATTCTGCTTTCCAACGTTGTATTTTGTCGTTTTTTATCTTGCTTCCGTTTAGTTGATTGAATATAAAACTAACTGATCTTTGGTCTGTGATGATTTTAAAATGCCTTCCGATAAGAAAATGTCGCCACTTAATAAGGGATTCCACTATGGCTAAAGCCTCTTTCTCGATTGCTGCCCATCTCTGCTCGCTTACAGAAAGTTTTCTTGAAAAAAACGCAATCGGACGACCGTCTCCGTTCAGTGTAGCCGCAATGCACGTTTCAGAAGCGTCTGTCTCGACTGTTAGCGCTTGAGCGTTATCGATGTGGTATAAAGAAGCACTCGCAATATCTGCTTTAAGCTTTTCAAATGACAGTTTTGATTCAGCGTTCATAGGGAATAAAGCGTTTCTCAAGAATTCAATCTTTTGTGAAAATTCTGGTATCCAAGACGAGTAGTAAGCAAAGAGTCCAATACTTCGTTGTAAGGATCTGACATCGTAGGTGGGAGTTCATGTAAAGCCTGCAATCTGTCCGGATCTGGTTTCAGTACTCCTTGACAAATTAAGTAGCCGAGAAGCTTTATTTCTTTCTTGTTAAATTCACATTTAGTTGTATTCATTGTGAGCCCGCACTTGGTAGCGACACTGTTGAATTTGCCCAGATTTTCGTCGTGTTCTTGTTGGGTCATTCCGCAAATTGTAATGTTATCTAGATAGGCAAATGTACTTTTTAATTCATTTGTTTCAATCATGTGATCCATACATCGCTGAAAGCATGACACTGCATTCTTCAAACCAAAGGGCAATCTCGCAAAGCAATATAATCTTCCATCTGCTTCAAAGGCAGTATATAGTCTATCGTCTGGATGTAGAGGAACTTGATGATAAGCAGACTGTAAGTCAATTGTAGAAAACCATTTGTATTTACTAATTTCATACACAAGATCTTGTAAGTTTGGCAAAGGATAGGCATCCAGCAATGTATATTTATTTATCGTTTGTGAGTAATCAATAACAAGCCTGCGTTTATGTCTCTCCGAGCGCGTAACTACCACTTGAGCTCGCCATGGTGAAATACAAGGTTCGATAATCCCATCTTTCAATAACTTCTGAACCTCCGATCGAATAAAATCACGATCGGCTGGATTATACCGGCGAGACCTCGTTGCAATAGGAATGCAATGTTCATTTAGATGTGAAAATGGTCGAACTGGCTTGAAATCTATAGGTCGCAAAGCAGCAATTACCAATTCGTTTCTGGGACCATTCAATTTTAGTTTGAAACTCTTATGCTCATTCATAAAATCCATCCCCAATATTGCTTCGGTACATAAGTCGTCCAGAACATGAAATATAATGTTTTTATAAATTTGGGACTTGTAGATGATGTAAGTAGTGACATGGCCTTTAGTTAAAGTCTTGAAGCGATTAGTGGCTATTGTAATAGGCCGTATATCTCTGACGATAGGCAATTTCATCTTACTCACAATATCAGTTCGAATAAAACTATAACAACTCCCTGTGTCAAACAAACACTCTACTCTTTTGTTGCAAATGGATATTTGGTCTACAGCTTTTCGGTCAGACAGTATTGAAGAAATGCACGCAGAGTATTTATTACGACCGAATTGTGAAGATCGACACGCTCTTGCAAAATGTCCTTCTTTCTGACATTTATGGCAAATTGAATTTTTTGCCGGACAAGATTCTCGACTATGCTTTGATTGACTTCCACAAAAAAAAGCACTTCCAATTACTTTTGATTGTTGCAACTACTCTATCATTCATTTGTGCCAGTTGATCTACCGCCTCTTCCTTTCTGCTGTCGGAAACATGAGCTAGTCGATAATAAGGTCCTTCGATTACCGTTGAACGTTTTTCCGCACTTTCCATAGCTTTTGCAATTTCAAAAGCGTCTGTTAGTGTTAAGGTACAGTTTTCAAGTAAACGTTCTCTAATTTTCTTTGAAGAAATACCCGCTATGAACGCATTTAGAATTGCCTGATCTCGGTGATCTTGTGCCGATACTTCTTCGAACTTACATTCTGAGGCTAGTTGCTTTAAACTATTAGTGTAGTGTTGAATATCTTCTGCATCTTCTTGTCTCCTCGCGAATAGTATATATCGAGCATAAATGACATTGGTCGGTCGCTCAAACATCGATCGAAGCGTCTTGATAGCTTCTGCATAATCAGACAGTTGTTGAATTGACTTGAAAATTTGAGGAGAAACGTAATTACGCAGTAACGTTAATCGAATCTCACACGGAGCTCCGATGTGTTCGATAAACGCTTCGAATGTTGATAGCTAATGTTTCCAAATATCCGCTCCGTTTGGGTCTTCTGTGTCTATTGTAAGTTTACTTGGCTGCAGATATCGTGCATAATCAACGTTCGCCAATCCGTTTCCGACTGAGTCCATCTTGACAACAAATGCTCACAAATGTTTTCAATAAATTGTTAAGATCCAAAGTGAGGCTAATGTAGCTTTATTGAAAACATCTACAAAACAAATAACATTAAAACACAAGTTAGTTAATTCACGACAATAATACAATAATTTATTTAACGTGGCAAAAGCGTGCAAAATGCACGCTTACATGACAACTAACAAACAAAAAAAACATCAAAGGCCACAGGTAATTAGTTAATGCCTACTTCATGCCTACTTCATGTTGAATGTTACCTGGCGTCATTATTGAGGATTTTATGGATTTAGCCTCTTTCAAACGTAATCGATCATCTCTGCTCAGATTGCGTAGCAGACGTATACTCGACCCTTTCAAACGACGTGCGCTGGTAAAGATTATGTGAATAATTTCAGCAGAGTTGAATACCACTTTGAGCAGTATGGATCTCAACTTATTACTTATCTTACCGAGACGAAAAGCGTCCTTTATCTTCATGCTCTTAACAACTTTGTATCGACATTCATGCAATACCACCGAAAGAATGGATTGTAAATGACCCAAATCGTCATCTAATCGTGCCTGTCTATTTATAGCGACATATTCCTTTACGTTTGCAATAAATTCATACTATTCACGGTTATGAAAGTCTTCCCTTCTTCGAGGTACCTGACGAGAGTCATATGCAGATGCCATGCTATTAAGTGAAGGAGTGTCTTGAGAGTTAATCACATTTGCTTCTGAAACACCTCTAAGAAGTACAGACCTAGTCATGCCTACTTCATGTTGAATGTTACCTGGCGTCATTATTGAGGATTTTATGGATTCATGTTGAGGTTGTGTGGTAATTACTGAAGATCGTTGTCGCGATATTTGTAGTTGCGAGTTGTGAGCCATTTCTGAGCGGACAGCAGATACGTTCGGTTTGTCGTTATCCACCCGGTTGTTATTACTACCAGACTGTGATTTGGGGATGTTAGCCAAGGTAGCATGTTTGTGTAGGTTGCATTCAGCTGATACGCATTCGGTAGAAGCTGCGTTTACCAGGATAGATCCATTTGGAACTTGAGAAAATCCACCACACTGCAATACCTTTTCCAATTGCTTTAAACGTTCAACCAACACATTGATTTGCTTCGCCGCACAAAATCCGCAATAAAATGGTGGTCCGTCGTCAGTATCATCACCCAAATCACAAATGTGTGTTACCGATGTCCAAATTTGACAACCGCTAGTTGAACATTCCACTTGTACACTCTCGAATTTCCTGTTGTTGTCGGTATCCCCTGAGTTTGCTTGCCTACCTCTTGATACATTTTTCTTCTTGGCACACATTATCAGGATTCTCGATTCGTCTTTGATTGTTCAAAGATAATTGAACAATTATTGTATGTATTTTACTGTAAGAATTTTAATAACCAAGACTTTTTAACTCCGTTGAAGTAATCGTTGTTATCGATGTAATCGTTGTAAACATTGTAATCGTAGTAATATAGTTGTAATCGTTGGAAACGTTGTAATCGTAGTAATCGTAATAATCGTAGTAATAGAGGATCTTTCTTGGTTGTTCGATTGCTCTGTATATTAATTGTATGTATATTAGATCTAACTTTTTAATTGTTGATAAATAATTATTGGAGCTGGATCAAAGGAAAGAAGAAATTATTTTTGATATTTCTTCTGTTAGCATCTTCAGAAAATTACTCATTTTCTGAAGTAATTTATTGAAGATGCTAACAGTAGTTAGCGAAATATCAAAAATAATTTCTTCTTTCCTTTGATCCCGCTTCAATAATTATTTATCAAAAATGTAAATCATGTGTCTAGAAGGTAGGTACGGAGAAGGTATTCGAATGTGATAAAGGATGAAACGCGGCGGACGTCGAGAAGGAGCTGATTCCAGGCGAGGGGGCGGCGACGAGGAAGGATCGGAGCCCGTAGTTGCTGGAGTAATTGGGAACGTGGAATAAGAGGAAATAACGGGAACGCAGTGATGGAGAGATGGGGCTAGTGTCGTCTAAGAAAGAGATATTTATGAACATTGGGGAGCAGACAGCGCTGAGACGAAAAGTGACGAGAAGGTGGAGTTTGATGAGGAAATGAACAATCAAGTTAAAATAGGTCTGCTATCTGCGGTTAACATCCGACTCTTCAAGGATCGCGGACTTCGTACGCATGCTAAATCTGCACGTATCAAGGCAAACCCAATTCGTTTCTTCAGATGACTGAGAGTATTAGTGTCCGATGCTTGTTTTGTGATTTGCCTGTTTTGCATCAATTAGTCTGAGAAAACTCATGGTAACGTTCCTAATTCATCCAGATGTAGAAAAGACTGATGGTGTGAATGTCTCCTGTTTAATCCATGTTACTCGTTCTTCGTACCTTGAACGCTTTCGTGTTTCATTGTCCAGGAACGAAGCTAAATGGGATCTGTTGGTGTTCGACTGGGCAAATATCGATAATATGTTTACGTCAACGAAAGTGCGCTCAAATCTTTCATAGTTTAAACCTCCGCACACCACATTCAAATGCGCTTTATCTTCTCTTTAAGTGGTATCTTTTTCGAATACCAGTTTTTGGAACGGCATTTAAAACTGGTTCGGTTGATACATCATGTCATATTTCATTTATTCATTTGCCAAATTATCCCGAACGGCGTTATGTTTAATAATCGTGAGTCCACCTATTTTTGGAGATAAAGCATGAGCATCCGTTGAAACTGATTCGCATTACATTGAGTTTGCGGGACATTCCAGCGGCCCATCCATACCGGGCCCTCCAAAGCATCCATAAATTCATTACGACTGAGATGGAACTTTTCATTATCTAGTGGTAAGGTACTTGACCATGTGGACGCTTCTGATATTAAGGCGTGAAGAAGATCATTATGCTTATGTCTATTAAGTTCTGTGAGTATTTTGTCCGACCTGGTACGAAAAAAAGCTTTCTATGAGTTTCGAAATAGTTCGAAGCGTCAATTGATGCAGGTCACCTAATTTTCCGTCCAAGCAGACACATTCATGAACTTTAGAGGAACGTTTCAAAAAATCGAATTCTAATTGATAAATGTTGCAGGGTCTAAGATTCTAACGCCTTCCATTCGAATAGGTGAGGTCATGACGATTTTACTTGTCGCATCAATTATGATACATGGTAATAATTTGACAAAGAGTGATTCATTGAGTGCAATCTGGTGTGATGGAAAACAGTATATTGTCCTAAAAATATGTGACTATGTGAACTGAAGCGATTTAGTTAGATGTACTTATGCTACATCTTAAGCAATGTGACCTATTTCACTCAAACGGTCAATATAAGAAGACAATGTTAAACACTTGCTTTCAATCGGTTCTTCAACGTATTGCTTAGTCCCAATAGGGAACTCCCAAAATATCAATTCCGGAATGCAGCGTGCACGTGAGTGATAATGTGCCCCTGTATAACAATTAATAGCTGTTACAATAGCGAGCTTTAGAAATTATTGTTTTAATTATTTAAATAGCAATATTTGCATAATATTTGTGAAATACTTTGAAGGTGTAATTTATTTTTGATAGATCGTGATCCCTTTCTTCATATTCTGAGCAACCTCTTTACTAACAAAATAACCATAAACATTATCGTGCATGAAATATTCCTTTACTCCGATTTTATTCAGCTACGCGATTTAATATAAAATATTTCATTATATGTATATTTCAATATTTAAAAACACGTTTTCAATTTCTTAATTAAATATTGAAATATCTAATATGCATACACAAATGTCCTTTGTCGGGTAATGAAATGGTTATATTTCTCATCGAAAGTGTACTTTAATATACCCAACATGATATAAATGCTTATACAGGACCGCTACCAACAACATGCTGACGCAAAACCAATTATTTATCATTTATTTGGGAATTTATCTGGACTCTTAGGGAGTGAGAGACCCCGAATGGTTCAGTCGGAAGGCGGCGCACTAGTGCTGCCGGGTGTTCAGATCCTATGGACCTGAGACGGTAAGGCTTGAAGAATACCTAGTAGAAGATTGAAGTAAAGTAAAGTCCTAATACGAACAAAGAGAAAAGAAAGAAATACGTTCCTTAATATCTGTTTTTCTAACATGTTATGCTTTTCTAGATAGTTAGTGGTTCTTTTGTTAAAAAAATCTTTATTTATTTATAAATGCTTGTATAGGACCGCTACCATCAACGTGCTGACACAAAACCAATTATTTATCATTTATTTGGGAATTTTTTTGAAAATCTACGGCTATTCGAAAATTAACTGCTGAACCATCTTACCTGCCCACGGATACATTAATAAATCAGTATGATATTGGATACGCATTCGATTGGAGCGTATTTTTAATTGTGATTTTTTATTATATAACTAGTTTGATGAACACGCAAAAATTTTCAATTTGCAATTTTAGATTTATATATTTGTTATATCAATTTAATATTTATTAAATACTATAAGTATAAAATACGAAAAGAAAACAATCTTACATAACTTTAATTAAAATCATTAAAAATATAAAAGTATATTTGACTCAAATATACTTTCAATATTATACTTTATAATATTGTGACTCACCTTGTAAGGAGCTTATGCTCACTCTGGTGTAAATTAATAATAATATTTTTAATATAAAATTATTTATTAATTATTTTGACATTTTATTTTAATTCAGGAAAATGTCGGATTTAAAAATACGAATATATTTAATATTCACAAAATAAATTGTGGTACATTAAGTTGCGGATTGCTACAAACTCTATATTTTGCAAGTATGGTGTAAATAATTCATCAAATTTACAAGTGAAATTCTAAATCTGTAGTTTATCAGAAAGTTCCCTTTTACAGAAAAATCTACACTCTACATCAGTGGTTCCCAGCCTCTTTAATGACCGCATCCTAAAATATTTCACCACTTTCTCGTTCCCCTTATAATACATGTAATGATTTATTCGAGAATATAGTTAAAAGCGACCGAATAAAGTTCATAGAACTAGATAGCCACTAGATAGACAGGCAAAATAGCCTTATGGCTAAGCCTTGTAAGAATAATCAAATTTTAATATAATTCATTCAAAAATATATAATTAAAAAATCATTTTCATAAAGCCATATTTGTGTTCCAGCGAGAATTAAATTTGTTAAAAAATGTCCCGTCAGCCTATATGAGCTTGTCATCTTTGACTAAATCGATTTACTGGGTGCTCTATAATTCTTTGGATCATTAAACGTATATTCTAGTACACAATTTTGCTCATTTCCCTTGTGTGCGTGATTCTTCCGCGCTGGACCATTCGGGTGATTTAATGAATACAGCAGCAGACACGGGAAAATGCATTCCAAAAAGTAATTCTGGGAATGCGAGATTGTTTCTTTAAGTAATAGAAGATATGCAACAAATGTACTACCCAACTGTATTTTTCTGTTACATCTTTCAGATGACAAATTGATAGAACGTTATCCACTCAGAAGATCAATGGCTACAATGCAGGAAAAGGTATATTTGCCTTAGTGCAATTTCGAACTGGAAACGCTAATCAAACCGTCTTAGATTGATTGGAATAATTCGTTTTGAAGCTGTATTAATTCTGACTCATTCGTAAATGAGAAAAGAAGTGGGCGATACTCATTCTAGCTCTTGAAAACGATGATAATTTTTAGCATTTACCATTTTGTCTATTAATTCTGATAGGAAATGAATATCAATTCTTTTCAAAATTCAATTATCGACTGTCATCGACGATTGTTTTAATTTACTGATTATTCATTTCATTATTCAATTTAATAATTTTTTAATAATTCAGTTAAATCGTATATGATTATGTAGTGAACTGATGTTTCGGTTCCTGTTTCGCTAACCATCGCATCATCCGGCCAAATACAAGCATTATGAATTATATGTAAACAGATTAATAGTATACAATGTTTTAGAATAAAAATTGGATGTCTTCAGGATGACGAGCCCCAATCAGGTTCAAGTCACCCTGTTCATCGACCCTACATATAGGCGGGGCTAAATAATATGTCGTCAGTTAAATACGGAGTTTTATAAGTCCTTATTTAAATGAACTGGCTAATAATTACGGACATTTCAGGCTATCAAGAGAAACTGTTAATTTTTGATCGTTAATAGTTAGCAAATTCAATCAGATCAAATCATATCACCTAACTAAAGCTACATATTTAAATGTTATAAAATTAAAAAAATTGAGATAAAATATTTTTTGAAATTAAAAAATTCACCGTTTAATCTTAAAAAGAATGCATATTTTCCTTAAATGAACTTTAATCAGTTTCGGCCAATATTCCTTAACTTGACAAAACAGTACGGACAATCATTTATCTGAAACTACATATTTTGTACTATAGCGCAGTATCTATATGTGTTCATTAATAGATAATATATGGATTATAATAATACATATAATAAATTATTATAAAATTATTAATTTATTTTTATAAAAAATTAATTATTTAACTACTAAACCGCATGTAAATTAGAAATAGAAAATTCAAAAAACGTTTGATTTTAAAATCTTATTCATCTGTAAATTATTTATATAATTTACTATGAGATTGATTAAATTCACTGTTTAATACTTTATACTTATATTCAGTTAATAGATTAATTTACAATAGCTCCATGCAGACTATCAGTACCTTACCAATCTTTAAATTCGCGCTTGCAAGTGACCTCCAAGATCGATGAACGTATAGTGATTGAATCAATCGGATAACCGTCCAACCGATATACGAGCACATACATTCCTATCAAGTATAGTTGTGCTCAATAAATGAACTTAATGATGTATGTCAGTCGACTCAGACTGCTGTTATACATGGAACATCAACAAACGACACCATATCTTCCAAGCTATCGTCGTCACCCGTTTGCTTAATAACTCCTTCGCCATCTATGAATCCCGCTCTTGAAACTTCTCTCACACACACTCCTCGTTTAACTACGGATAAAACTTCCCTTAATCTTCATTTTCCTAACAATGCAAACAGTAAAGGCCTTCATCTCGTACCTCATTTTTCCTATTCATCCCACATCTAAATACATCTCATACTTCTTTCTTCTCTTCACGTACTCCTTACTCTACCTCCATCGTATCACTTCTCAATAATTTACATCCTTCTGTCAAAATTATCTCCAGTAACATCTCCGTTCAACCTATTCAACAATCCACTTCTGTCACACATGCTCCAACCGTATCACCTATCAATAATTTTCATCCTTCCGTCAAAATCATCTCCAGTAACAAAAAAAAGGATTTATTTTAACGTGGCAAATGCGTGCCAGCGCACGCTTACATGACCACAACAAAACAAAACTGTGAATCAGGTGTCGAGAAGGTGTGAACGGAGGAGGTGTTTGAATGTGATAAAGGAGGGAGCGCGGCGGACGTCGAGAGGGAGTTGATTCCAGGCGAGTGAGGCGGCGACGAGGAAGGATCGGAGACCGTAGTTGTTGGAGTAATTAGGAACGTGGAGTAAGAGGGTATGACAGAAACGAAGCGATAGCGAGTTGGGGCGAGTATCGTCTAAGAAAGGAAGGTTGATGAACGATGGGGAGCCGACAGTGATGATACGAAAGGTAACGAGAAGAAGGCGGAGTTTGATGCGGATGTGGATGGTGGGCCAGGAGAGTTGGGCAAAATATGTGGATGTGTGGTCGAAGCGACGGAGACGAAAGAGCACTCGAACGGCGGTGTTGATTATTCGTTGTAGGGGTAAAATGATGGATTTTGGAGAATTGGCGAAAAGGCTAAGGCAGTAATCGATTTTAGGGAAAAGAAGCGATGAAAGAAGAGACATACAAGAACGGAAGTCGATAAGGGGGCGGATACGGCGGATGTCACGAAGAATTAAGCTAGACGAGCGGACCTTGTCACGGACGAAGGGTTTAAGGGAAAGGTGATCATCGAAATGGAAGCCTAAGAAAGTGAGATTGTGGACTATAGGGATGATTGATGAGGCAAAAGATACAATGGGAGGAGATATGTTTGGTTTACGGGAAAGGATCCACATTATTTTGGACTTTTCGGCGTTTAGAACGAGATGGAGATTGGAGAGACGTTTGTAGATAGAAGAAAGACAGTTGGAGGCAGAAATGCCGATATCGTGTATGCGATGTGCGGGTGCATGAACATAGATTAGAATGTCATCGGCGTATTGCATGACGTTAAAGGAGTAAGGTTTGATAAATGGAGAGAGATCGCCAAGCAAAAGAGAGAAAAGCAGGGGACCTAGGACTGAACCTTGTGGAACCCCGCAAAAAATAGGGATGGGAGGGGAGGATGATGAATTAGAACAGACGCGAAAGGAACGGTCGGATAGATATGAGGCGAACCAAGCTACGGAGGAGGAAGAAAAGCCGTAATCATAACGAAGGCGAGAAAGGAGGACGGAGTGGTCGACAATGTCGAATGCGGAGGAGATGTCGAGGGAGATGAGAACACTATATAGAGCCTTGTCTCGAGAAATGAGTAAGTCGTTGTACACTTTTATGCATGCGATTTCTGTCAAACAGTAACATCTCCGATCAACCGATTCAACACTCTACTCCTGTCACACATGCTCCAAACTATCTTAAATCTTCACTTATCACCCCTGTCATTCCCACGTTTATCTGCTCTTCTGCCTCTACTACTACCATGTCTGTCCATCCACCACTACGTAATCGTTTTCCTTCGCGCGATCGATGCATTATCATATCTAATTTAAAGATTTCCGAATCTGCTTCTCCTCAATGTCGCCTCGATGATGATGTATCTGCTTTCAGGTCTATCCTAGTAACCATTCTTCCTGATAATAATCCAACCCTCTTCAATAATATCGCTCCTGTATCTTTGATCCGTTTGAACAAATCCACTAAATCCAATCATCTCAGTCCTACACTCCTAAAAATCGTTTTCCGACATAGTTCACATGCATCCTTGGTACTTTCCCAACGTTTTAAACTTCTTACCACTTCGTCTACTTGTCGTATCTTTTCGGACCGCTCCCCTTTTGATATTGCCCAGCTCGATTTAGCTCGTATTGAGAAACATCGACGTGAAACAAACGGCGAGTCATTTTTATCAATACGTCAAATCAACGGAAATTTTTACGTTGTACACACAAGACCAAACATCCGATGGCGTACAATCACTCTCCCTTGTCTTCTTCGCTAGTCGATCTCGCTCCAGATCATACTTTTCGTCTTAGTCTATTCAACACTCGCTCTATTCTTCATAAAGCTGATATGCTCCTTGATATCTTCGATCAATTATCTATCGATATTCTCTGCATTACCGAATCCTGGCACTGACTTTGACGATCTTGCTATTTGTCGTCTATGTCACTCTGCTTGTTCTCTAGTTGAAACAGTTCGTCCAATTGTCTCATACATCTACTGCTTCTAACCATGGCGTTTTTGTTGCCATTACTCGTCACCCAATGTCTCTAAGTAAAATCAACGTTAACATCCGTTACACTTCGTTCGAATTACTCACATGCAGATTATCAACTCCTTTCCCTCTGGAACTTGTGATTGTATACCGTACAGGTATATTTGCTTTCTCACGTATGTTCTTTAACGACCTTGCAGATCTTACGTCTCACTGTTCATTGTCTTATACTCCTTCTTTTGTTCTCGGTGACTTTAACATTCGTCTTGATCGCCCGTCTGACTCTGACTCTATCACTTTAACTAATCTTTTTTCTGATTTTAACTATAAATTACTTTCAACAAGCCCAACTCATATCCTCGGGGGTGCTCTCGACATCATTGTTGTTCTTAACTGCTTCAATGACTATACCTTCCTGTCAATTACTGATACTGGTTTGTCTGATCATTTGTCACTTACTCTTACTCGTCCCCATCCTCCTTCTCCGCCTCCACCAATATCCACACCAAGTCAACCCTGGAAACTTCTCGATATCCCTATTCTCTGCACAGCCTTACTCAATTCTTTACTATATTCACTTCCTCTTCACTATCTCTCTCCCGATGATCTCTTCATTCTGTTTGATTCTGAACTTACGAACATCCTTAATATCCTACTACCTATTCGACCACGACGTTTTCAGCGGTTGCGCTATGCTCCCTGTTTTGATTCAGACTTTAGTCTTTCTAAGCGTCGCCTCCGTCACTATTTTTGTTTGTTTAATCGCTTTCTTAAACTTTCTTCAACCTCACTCACTCCAAATCTCCATGCACCCTATCTTTCTCCGCCGTTCTGATCTCATTCTTATGCGAACTAAACGTACTCTCTTTTGGCAAAATCAACTCGAGTCCTCTTCCAACTCTAAATCTCATTGGAAAATCTTAAACTCAATTCTTTTACGATCATATTCCCTTCGCAACATAAATCCTGATGAATTTTCCTCTTATCTGCAATCTAAACTATCTAATTTAATTTCCGTTCTACCCGTATGCCCCTTGTATTCTCTCACCTCTTTAAATACTTCCCTCCCAGAGTTATTCCACCTTCTCGTTGGGTCCTTCTGACCCAATTCCCACTTACTTGCTTAAAAATCTAATCATCTATATCACCCTTCCTAACCACTTTGTTCAACTTATCTATCCGCAGCCGCACATTTCCTTCCAACTGAAAATGCGCCACTGTTCGTCCTCTCATCAAAAAGCAATCTCCTGACTCCACATTACCATCTTCATACCGTCCTATCTCACTTCTCCCAACCCTATCTAAACTCCTTGAGCGTCTCGTTCTCAAGCAAGTTAATACATATCTCTTTTCTTCCAACTTGCTCCCTCCCTTCCAAGCTGCTTTTCGCTCTAAACATTCTACTGAAATTGCATGTCTTAAAGTTTATAACGACTTACTCATATCGCGCGATCATAAATTATGTGGTGTCATAGTTTCTCTTGATCTATCATCTGCAAACCACATTGTCGATCACACGATTCTTCTCCATCGTATTCGTCATGACTATAACTTCTCTTTACACACTGTGGATTGGCTTTCTTTATATCTATCAAACCGTACTTTTCGCGTTTGTTCTAACTCTTCTCTCTCACTTCCTTCTCCCATCCCGTCCGGTGTTCCACAAGGCTCCGTATTAGGCCCTTTGCTTTTCTCTTTTTTCGGTGATTTGTCTTTTATTTCTCATACATTTAACCTTCATGTTATGCAATATGCTGATGACATTCTTATCTATACTCACGCACCTGCTTATCGTATTCATGATCTAAGTATTTTTTGCTTCCAACTGTCTTGCCTCAATTTTCAATAATCTTTCTTCTCCGTCTTTCTGAATCCTAATAAATAAAAAATAATGTGGATCCTTCTTCGACGCTTCGGCGTAGAACCTCCTTCCCTATCATTAAATTCTACAATTTTCCCTATCGTTGACAATCTCGTTTTCCTAGGCTTCCATTTCGAAAACATACTTTCACTTAAACCTTTCGTTAGAGATAAAGTACACTCATCTACCCGGATTCTCCGCAAACTCCGTCTAGTTCGTAGATTGATCGATTTCCCTTCTTGTATGACTCTCATATCTTCTCTCATTTTCTCAAGACTCGAATATTGTCGTAGTCTATTTTCCAACTCACCTAAATCCACTCTTCTTCCCCTATAACGCATCGTCAACGCAACCGTCCGAATTCTCCTCCGTCTTCGTCGTTTTGATCATCCATCCTACCATGTTGTTTCTCTCGATTTGTCTACCATTTTTTGTCGTGTTCAAATTCGTCTTCTTATCATTGCTTTTCGCCTTATAACTTTTCATACCCGTTCATTTCTCAACCTTCCTTTTCTCGACAATTGTCGTCCAGTTTACTGTTCCTTGCGTTCCCGTAATTCCCTTCTTTTACATGTCACAAACTACTCTACCTCTTTTGACTTCCGCTCCTTCGTTGTGGCTGATCCTCTCTTGTGGAATCATCTGCCTATTCATATCCGCCAATCAACTTCCCTGCCGTGCTTCAAACGCCAAATCAAATTCCATTTTAACAATTAACTAATTAATCTATGACTTTTGCTGTTTTTTGTTTGTGGTCATGGAACGCATTTCCACGTTAAGTAAATTATTAAAGTCAAGAAACAAAAATCGTTATGACATCGGTTGAATTCTTAGCATATATAATCGAGATTTATAATCCAATCTTGCATTTGAACATAAACGAGAACCTCGCCTTAGGACTGACTCTATATTTGTCCTTTCTTGCTTGGTGACCGGGAAAGAAACTTGAATTCTTCTCTCAGATCCCTTGGGCTGCCGGCGAGAATTGTTAACAGGGTGGAAATATTGTTGTATACCAAGCGATTCTTCTATGAAGACGACCCTGATGCACGTCAGTTCTACCCTATTACGGGTGTGCCTCAAGGATCCCCACTTTCTCCAATCTTGTATCTTGCTGCCTCCATTATACTCTACAAAAAAATTAAACGTGATCAACATCTTGCTGTATACGGTGATGATACCACATCCATGTTCTCTGGACGCAGATGCAAAGATGTAGTCTCTGACATCATCCGTTCCTTTTTAAGATTAAAAGACCAGCTACTCATATCCAATCTTGTTCTCAACTCCTCTAAATCGCAGGTAATCGTCTTTCATAACGCCCTACCACCAAAAAGAAACTTAAGAGATTAGCACTATCTGGACTTTCCTCCATTTTGCAGGCTCAACCACTCCCTACCTTCACAAGTCGAGTAAAATACCTGGAATCACTATCACGGTGAACTGGTCAGCGAAAGCTGATATGGATATACTCAAACGTATTTTGAAGAAAGCTAGGTGGGCCCTGAAAGTCTATGTTTCTCAATCTTTTCATCTCGCGATTACCGAGCATAGTCCGCTTCGATTGGATTCTTCGGGGGGGGAGTGAGAGACCCCGGGTGGTTTAGTCGGAGAGCGGCGTGTTTGATTGGCTGGAGTGCTCAGATCTTAGTGGACCTGAGGTCGTGACACAATGAAGATTCCATTAACGACTGAACTGACTTTGTTTTCTGTTTTCTTTCTCTTCATGTTTTTTGTTTTAAAACTTTTTAGTGGTTGTATAATTGTTAACAAAATTCTTATTATTAAGCCTGAATTGCATATTCTAAATGCAGACGAACCAACGTGCTAAAAAATTTCTAAAGACATTGGTAATCTTAAGGAATGAGTTCTTTAAAATATATAGTGCACGAGTTGCGCTTTTTATTGCTCTTTCACTATTAAGTTTAGTTTTTAATGATGCCTGCACGATAATTCCTAAATCCCAATGATATGATACTTCAGTGAGAAGAACATCGTCGATATGATATGTAAAATTACTGGATTTTTTACCCATCCTCATAAGTATACACTTATCAACGTTAAGAAATAATCCAGTAGAGCGGCACCAATCATGAACTCGATCCAAGTCTGCATGTAAAGATTAAAAATAATCAACATCTTGTATAGCAGTCCAAATTTTAAGATCATCGGCGAATGCCAAGTAAGTATTCTCAATAGGTAAAAGTAAATCGAAAAGGAACGTGATTAATAATAGAGGACCTAATGCAGAACACTAAGGGACACATCGACGTACTTTTTTATTGAAGAAGCCGTTTGATCATGTTCTGTGGAACAATCAAAGGCTTTCGAAAAATCTAGAAATACGACGTAGGGACAAAATCCAGAGTATATTGCTCGGGATGTGCTTCCATCTAATTCTCTCGCGGTAGGCAAGTTAGAAAGACATAAACGGCCTTTGTTAATCCATGTTGAGAATTAGTAAGAATTCGTTAAAAGTTTAGATGCTCATATCATTTTTGTAAACAATTCGTTTTAGTAATGTAGAGAGAACACTGGTCAAACTGATAGGGTGAAAATTTAAACATGTCGATGGCTGTTTTTGGGTTTGCATAACAATAGAAGACTTCAATGTTGCAGGAATCCACTTATTGGTCAGGCTATATGAAAATATATGGGCCAATACTTACATTTCTTAGTACTTACATACATGAGCTTATTCTGCAGACATTTAATTGAACTTCGGTAATGAAATAGAGAACATTTACTGATGTTGCTTCATTTACAAGATGAAAAACATTTATTCATCCTTCGAATGTCATTTTGGCTTGTACTGCAATGAACAGTGAAGAATTTACCAAAATAATGCTTTCTTTTTAATCATTTTGTATCGCACAGAAGATTAAGGTGATTGCATACCGAATAGAGTGCTTTCCCACAGTTATGTATAGCATACCACTCATTATACGTGAGACGTGCGGTTAGAGTATCCTTTCATTGAGAACATATTTTCGTAAACGACCACCCAAGAGTCTCATTATGATCCTAGCAATATAAAGTATCCTTACTACTGATAAGACGTATTAATGACGAAATCGCATTGGTTAAGACTACCAAGTTCTTTCTAATTAGGCCTTTGCCAAACTTATTCACACAAATTCTTCGAAAGAACAATTTAATTTGAATGAACTATGCTTTACATCAGGTGAATGTCGAAATTACAAACGCGTTAATTTTGTCAATAATTCTTAATTTACAATTTGATTTTGAGTTGATTATATTTTTAACATACTTTTGAGTTTGTGAAATGCAAGGATTAATACTGCTCTATACTGCAATCCTAAAAAATACTGCTATATGCTTCAATCCTAAACATTTGTCTGCAAACTAGTGTACGAATATCGTCACTTACCAGTTGCAGCACGATCTAAACATCAAGTTTATCCTGCGTCAGCGATACTACTCATTGGATCTTCAGGGAGCAGGCCCTGAGCAGTAACGTTTCAACATGCTGTAATCCTTGGATTGTAACAGAATCCAGTTAGTCGTTGAAGAATTGCACGAAACTCATGCGAATGTGTTGACTCCTTACCAGTCTAACCTTTTTCGAAATACATTTCCAGCTGCGACGCTAATATTCAGTGGATCTTCAGGGAGCAGGCCCTGAGCAGTAACGTTTCAACATACCGTAATACTTGGATGATTTATATAGAATTCAGCTAGTCTTTTAAACTTTCACGAAACTTTTCTGTGTATTTGCTGATTCCTTTCCGGCATGACACTTTTAATAATAGATTTCCAGAGCTGTTCATTTTAATCTGTGAAATGTAAGGATGCTGTACTGCTCTATGCTTTATTCCTAAGCATGTGTCTGCAAACTAGTGAACGAATGTCGTTACGAACCAGTTGCAATACGATCTAACCACTAACATCATCCTTAGCCGACAATATAGGTTCACATTTGTATAAACTCGTGACGATATTCGTACACTAGTTTGCAGACATGTTTATGATTGAAGCACATAACAGTATAACATTCTTACATTTTACATATCAAATAACCTGATCTGGAAATATATTTCGTAAAGTGTCAGATCGGTAAGGAGTCTACAAATTCGCAAGAAAAGTAGTGTACGATTATCGTCACGAAGCAGTTGCAACACTATCTAAACACCAACATCATTCTGCGTTAACATGGAGCAGGATGATATTGTTGGTTATAGTGCATAGTGCAGAATAGCATCCTTTCTCTTTCCAGTTTATTTTTTAAATAAATTAAATTAATTTCAATTAAAATTAATTTAATAATAAAATATTTAAAAAAAGTTAATGTCGCAATCTTTCAATCTTGTTTTAATTAATTTTGGTCTAGGTAATTGAGCTTCTAAATAATGCATCCCTATACGACAAAGAATCAATGCGCCTTAACCACTTTAAACAAATACACGATATTGTCATTCACAAGGAGCCAAATTTACTTGACAATTTTCTCGATGTTAGTCTGCGTTATTGATGTGCTTATTTTTTAATTTTACTCTTTATCTTTACAGGAGATGCTGGCTTTCCAAAACGACCGTAGCAGTGAGGTTCGCAAAGCTGTGATTATATTCATCGAGGAAGCTTGGTGAGTGTACTTTTGTAAATACAATTTGAGCTTGTGCGACAAGCAATTATAAATGCAACTCTTACTTTTTAATTATCATACAAGCAACAATCATTGTGTTATTGCAATTTTTACAAACCTGATTGTATCATTGTATATCTTGATTGTATATTCGCTATGATATCGTTTATGATAATTATCGATAATTAGGAAAATTTTATTGGCTATTCATTTCTGTATTGTTTTTAAATTTTATTCACCTTTACGGTTACCGTAATAGGGATATGAAGTCGTCTACAAGCAAGCTGCGCGTTTGATACAAACGATCAGTTTGCATACGGAAAACGTAGATATGTTCACATCACCATTTAGTTGATAGTAACTAAGTTAATAGGAGTGCGTTCAACAAAATGTATAAGATTATTAACTAATCATTATTCTATTTTAATATATTCTTTTATTTTCAAGATTAGCTTATACATTAAGTTTCATAGATTTGATGAATTCCCATTTCTGTCCAATTTAATACTTTCGTCAAATAAAAGTTGATAAAATAATAAGCTATTGTTTATCATTAAATATCCTTTCCTTCAATTAGTAATATTAATCTGAGTAATTATTTTCTTACACAAAAACTTGCCAAATCGTCGAATTGTGGCCAGCTCTTTGCATTCTCATAATGTTTCACTAATTTCCTGCTATGAATTTATTTTTGCAAGCATAAAGAAAATTTTCAAAACAATATATTTTAAAGTTTAAATCGGAATGAGACATTCTGGCGAAGTAATTATTTTTGTATCTAAATGACATTCCCAGAATAAAGAAATTGAATATTTCTTTGATATTTGGTTGGCTAATCCCGGACCTTTTCAAGAAGTAGGTAGTTATCTAGTAAGAAGTAATCAAGAATTTTTTAAGTGAAAACAAAATAAAAAAAATTTCTTGATTTTTACCTCTTTGCAGATGCGCGCGGTTAGCGAACGAAATATCGAAGAAATATTCAATTTCTTTTTGAAAATTCTTGATAATAACTTGCAAATGTGCGCGGTTAGCAAACGAAATATCGAAGAAATATTCAATTTTAAGAATGGCATTTAGAATCAAAAATATTTTAAAGTTGTTTTTAAACTACAACCGAGCTGATAAAAACTGAAATTTGTAAAGGCATTCAATGTTTGTTAAGTTATTTTTTATTAATTTAGATTTTATGTAGGTAGCTGGTATTGAAATTTGAATTTGATGTTTGAAAGTTGCGTTTAATATTGTTGTTTTATTATAAACTATTTTCAAAAACTTTGATACATATTTCTCTATTTCAGCAGACATGATTCAGAGGTTATTGTTAAGGTCATTGAAAACTTGCGTTATCTGCTTTACGATGAAAATGCCTCTGTTGCGAAGAGGGCAATTGGTGCGACTGCTGCAATTTACACACATACATTAAAAGTAAATAAAAAATCATTTTATTTAGTGACGCTTGCTTTTATACTTTTAAGTGGATGGCTAGGCTACGGACTATTAGTGCAAACGCTCAAAAGACATGGGAAACTTTACAAGAATTAAAAGATTTTATTCTTCTGCAAATGAATTCCGAAAATGACGGGTATTTTTTATTGCATATATTTATATAATATAAATAAATATATAATATTTTTAACATTGTATTATGTTTTTATATATTCTGTTTTATACATAAATTTTATATATTTTGTATATTCTCCGGTCCATTTCTGTCTAATTGACATTATGTCTTTTATCACAAAAATTATGCGTTCAGCATCAATCTTCACAATGTGTTTACTACCTTTACTTTTTATAAAGTAAATTTATAATTTTTCTATTTTTTTAAAAATAAGCTTTTTTTTAAATATTGATATACACTTTGATAATAAAGCTCTGAAATAATTTATTGTCGAACAATAAATTTTTATAATATGGCGCGAATTATTAAATTATAAATAACATGTTGGAATATAAATTTAATAAATTTGATGAAATTTAAATAAAGTATCTATTGTAACGTTATAATTAATATGAATTTATTTTTATATTATATTTTATATCGTTGAGAATTGCTTTCGGATCAAAAGTAACTTATTTTTATTGGGAACTATCTCCGAGAGTACAAAAAGAACTTTATTTATTTGATATTTCGACTTAGCAGTCCTTTTCATTATTTTATAATTATTTAAATTATATTGTTTAACAATTTCCTATATTTATTCAATGCAATTTTTATCAAATATATTGTTTCAAATGATCCTTAGCTTCTTTTATCTCTTTACATTTAGTATAAAAATTGCTACGATACGATTTCTACAGGCTCTCACAATAGTACTGTCATTCAAGCCTAACAATGATCCGGTAAACGCTTATTCCGTCGTATTTTTTATCTTTTTTATTTTAGACACATGAAGATGAACAAGATTCTGACTGTCTTTTAGATATAATTCCGGAACAGCATCGTCTTTTAGACCGTGATAGCTTAGCTGACGAAGGACAAGAAATGTTCAAGTCGTTAATGACATGTACACTTTCGCAACGAATATCAAGGTGCTTTTAAACAATTAATATACAAATGACTGCTTATTAAACGTTAGAGCCCTGAACTAGTTGGGAGATTTATCCGCTATATTTAGTATCACTTTACACTATTGAATCTTGTTATATAATGAGCAAGCTTCAAATTAAGTTATATTATATAATGTTATGTGGATAGCAACAACTATTTTGTCATTTTTAACATACCTGGTTTATTTTAATTTGATTTTAGTATGAGTGGACCTCATCAGCTACTAATACTGCAATGTATTAGTAGATTAAATTCTTAAAAGTATATTTATTATTATCCAACACTTAAATGTATCGTATTGCCGTTAGCTTTTAAATAGAATTGAAACAACCTGCCGAAATAAAATAATCTGTATTGTACAATACAGATTAGTAGTATTAGTAGCATCAATATTAGTAGCTGATGAGGTTTACCAATACTTTAATCTAGCGTACTGCTGTTGGCCCTTTAAATTATATTCAAGCAACTTGCAGAATGAAGTCGTCTAGATACCTTACTAAGTTTTGTTAATATATTCTATTCAAAGTTGTTTAAATTAAAAAATGATTCCGGGCAATGCACCATTTTTTACTTCACTTTTAATATGAAATGCGAATTTTTACACAGCTGATGCATTTATAAAAGGCTATATTAAATTTACAATAAAAAATTAAATTTAAAAATTACTTCATTAAATTTAAAATTTTACAAAATTTATTAAATTTAAAATTTTTCAAAATTAATAAAATACGATAATTTATATTTAAAAATAATTATATTTTTTTTAAAAAACATATTACATTTTATTGTAATCCTTATGATAGCAGGGGCTATCCAAATATTAATATTTTTAAATAAAGGGAAATCATTTCTTTGTTCCAGTAAAACTATCTAAAAGATAGTGTTTATAATCCAGAATCTTGATGAACTGATTTATACATAATATACCATGTTTTCGAATAAATATATGTTTTCCGTTTCTGTTAAGGTCAAAATCGATTTCTAGTAGTGTATATTATTCAGTAGATAAATACATTACTAAAAATTTATTTAGTTTAATAGTTAAGAAAATTGTATAGTTTGTGATATTTCATTATCGTTAAGTTGGAAGGTTTCCGTCTCGAGCAACCTCTAACAGGCACGCTGCATTTCCCCGCTGCACTGCACAGCTTAAACGCTGCAAGAGGAAATTGGCAGTTCTTCGATAATCTGTTGCCAACACCAACATATTGCCCAGTTTTGTCAAAAAATTCGAAGTTATCGGCCCGGCAGCACCAATTATGTCGATCGCCAACGGCACAAATTTATATTGCGATTAGTCAATACATGTATATTTGGTTTTCTTTCGATCCTCTGCCAATCTAGCAACCTCCCCGGCCCCAGATACCGCACTAGGCAAATGACTGGCAGCAAGAATGTTGGGACACGTGAAGTCCCATACTAGCAGACGTCCCCTTTCCCATCATACTAGTGAAGCACCGTTCGGTCTCTTTCCGTCGTTTCTGCAGAGCCCGATTGGTTCAAGGCGGGACGGGACACCGGCTGTGGCAAGGGCGCTACGAATAAGTGTGTTTACAGCACTGTGCCGATTGTGCCGAGAAACCACTCTGGGGCAGTCTAGCCCGTGAATACCAGAGGGGTCTGATACGACGCCGCACTCACACTTAAATGAAACCGAGTTGAGAATACCGAGGCGGAGGGTTTATGCAAGACATATTGAAGTGTCGTCTAGTTTTGTGCCCATCGAAGCGTTCGGTAGGGCATTAAGGAAGTGAAGTTTTACCTTTTTAGTTTTTAAATAAATTTGAAAATGGACAATTTTCAAATTGAAAATATCGATATTTTTACTAATGATATCGCGGTAGATAATCCCATTATCAATATACCTTTTTTCTACCGCTCCTAAATCAAATATTAAGTTGTTTTTTTTAAATTTTGATACAGAATCAATAAAATACAAATTTATGTTTAATAAACATCTTTTCGATTGTTGGAATGTTCGTTTAGAACTTTACTAAAACGAACGACAGTGTAAACTGTTATTGTAGTTTTCTCACTTAATTTCAAACTTTAGAAATCTTAGATTATCTTATTAGAAAATTGATTAATTAATTAAAATTTAATGATTGTTTTAATTAAAATGAAGATTATTTAATTACAAAATAATTAATTTAAATTTAATGATTGTTTTAATTAAAATAGTATGATTGCTTGAGAATGTAAGGTAAAAATTGCAAATTACAATTTGCAATTTTTATCTTCTGATAATTAAAAATAATTTTGAACTATTAATCTGTTTTTATCATTTTGTAATTTTATTCATCTAATGTTTTTTAAGCAATAATCTAATTGCCTGCATGATTTGTTTGGCGGACATATGTAAAGTTCACCCTTCACAACTTGCTAATGTCATTCAGGCATTTGAAACATTGCAGGGTATGAATGCATCAACTTTTGTTTTTCAAATTTATTTATTTTTAAGTTAATCTACCTCCTGTTCTCAGCAAATCTGAGGTTCTGTCAGTTCGCAAGCAACTGAAGCTGCAGCTACTCTATTTACTAAAAGTGTGCTCATCTGAATCTTATAGAACAAATATTGCTACCTTACTTACAGATCTTGGTGCAACTCGCTTAGAGGTAACGATTTTTATTATTTCGTCATATAGCGTAATGCACTTTTAAAATAATCGTTTTGCACCTTAAGACATCATCTTTACATTCATTATTATTTAGAATATATATAATTAGTTTTAATATTTTTGGCTAATTAGTTTTTGATTTTATTAATTGCCTGACACCACTAGAGATACTCGCTATTATCACTATAACTTGTTCGAAGTATATTGGCCAGACTTCTAGACTTCAGTTATTAAACTAAATAAATATTTTTATTTCGTATTACTTTATTAAATAATTCAAGTAATATGTTCTAAATTAATTAAAAATTAATTGCTTTAATTAAAAAATATTTGAAAAATTAATAAGATTTTTACCTTATACAATCGTAATTTAAAAATGTAAAATTTAATATAAAAATCCAAAATTACATAAATATTCAATATTTATGTAATGAATATTGAATATTATTATAAATATTGAATATAATATTGAATATTTTACCTTATACAATCGTATAGTCCATTTTATGGACTATACGATTAGTATAGTCCATAAAACTATAGTTTTATGGACTATAAAACTTTTAGTCCATTTTTATGTTCAATTGCTGTGAATAGCCACTCAATGTCCAATGTACATATAATTGAGGTTTTCTGTATGCTTTGTTTATAATTCTCGAATTTTAACATATGAACGTAGTGAGTTGAGTTTTGAAACAAAAATTACAAGTCATTGTTCTATAATGGAAAAAAAGCGTATAAAGGTTGAATCACATAATAAATGTATACATATATAATACTAGAATCCAAAATTACATAAAAATCTAATAAAACCTAGGTTCATATGTAGTGCGTTTAAATGTACATTAAAACCACTTTCTGTCTATATGAATAAAATACTTAAAGTAATTAAAGCACATTTTAAAAAATATTGCAAGGTAATCGAAATTAATACTGGTATAAAACACTATTTCAGTATTAATTCTACAACAGAATTTTTAGAACAGACAAAAGGAATAAATTTTTAAAATATAAATACATACGATTTTAGTACGCTTTATACAAATCTAGAATTAGTAGATATTAAAGAAGCGTTAGTAAAATTAATTAATCTTATATTCGGAAAAAGATATACATATATATGTTATAATAATTATAACGCCTATCTAACAAAAATTAAACCATCAAGTAAATATAAATATATGGATAAAATTGAATTAATAGAATCCTTAAATATTTTTAAATTAATTTAATTGTGCAGTCATTGTAACAATTGAGATTTCGATGACACCGAACGATTATTTAACAACATCAGTAAGCTACATTTCAGTATTGGTGAATCTCATCAGCCACTGATGAGTTTCACCTATACTAAAATGTAGCGTAATGCAATTGGCTTATAGGTAGGATTACCTAATGAGGTCCACTAATACTGAAATTCAAATATAACGCACTCTACTTTAGTTTTGTCTAGAAGCCAACAATAGTATGCTATATTTCTGTTTTAGTCGACCTCATTAGCTACTGATTCAATCCTTACGTACACAGTAAGTATTGGAACACAGTTAAACGTAGGCATTGGATCATTCATAACGATGACTGCACGAGTATATTAACTTAACATTTATTTAAATATAATAAATATTCAAAAACGGATGCGAGAACATTGCTTTTAAAATCCTAAAAGAATCCTACATGAAATTGCAAGATGCATAAGCATCTCTCTGAATTTAAAGTGCCACGGTAATATCATAACCATTTAATATCTTAATGCCTTACTGATGATTAATGGAAACAAACATTTTCTAAATTTGGTAAACCAAATTTGGTAAGGTAACTAAAATTAATACTTGGAATATAATGCACTCTACCTGGATAAAACACTATTTCAGTATTAATTCTACAAAAGAATTTTTAGAACAGACAAAAGAAATAAATTTTCAAAATATAAATACGTACGATTTTAGTACGCTTTATACAAATCTAGGTTTAGTAGATATTAAAGAAGCGTTAGTTAAATTAATTAATTTTATATTCGGAAAAAGATATTCATATATATGTTATAATAATTATAACGCCTATCTAGCAAAAATTAAACCATCAAGTAAATATAAATATATGGATAAAATTGATTTTAATAGAATCCTTAAATATTTTGATAAATCAAAATTATTTGAAAGTAGGGACATCTATATTTAGACAAGTAAGAGGTGTTTCAATGGGTGGTAATATTAGCCCAATTATAGCTGACTTGGTTTTAAGCTTTATAGAATATGAATTTGTTCATAACTGTGTAAAAACTAAATCTAAACAATATAAATATATGAAATATATGTTTCGATACATTGATGATATATGTGTATTTAACTCTAATAATTTTTATTTAATAAGCGAACAAATTTATCCAGGTAGCCTTATTCTTAATAAAATCAATATTGATGATATAGAAGGTATATATAAACATTAAATTAACATTAACTAAAACTGCTATTAATTTATAGCTGATTAATTTATTGGTCAATTATAGCTGACTTATTTCTAAGCTTTATAGAATATAAATTTGTTCATAACTGTGTAAATAAATCTAAATTATATAAAGATATGAATTCTAATAAATCAAAATTATTTAAAAGTAGGGACATCTATATTTAGACAAGTAAAAGGTGTTCCAATAGAAGGTAATAGTAGCCCAATTATAGCTGACTTGTTTTTAAGCTTTATAAGAATATGAATTTGTTCATAACTGTGTAAAAACTAAATCTAAACAATATAAATATATGAAATATATGTTTCGATACTTTGATGATATATGTGTATTTAATTCTAATAATTTTTATTTAATAAGAGAACAAATTTATCTAGAAAGCCCTATTCTTGACAAAACCAATATTGATGACAAAGAACGGATATATATGGATATGGATATTACATTAACATCAATTAAAACTATTTTTTAATTTGCGTAAAGATGACATATTTAAATTTACAAAACCAATATTAATGATAAAGAAAGTATATATCTATATATGAGCATTAAATTAACATTAACTAAAACTACTATTAATTTATATCGTAAAGATGACATATTTAAATTTACAAGAAACATATTTTTGCATGAGCATTCATGTTAATCATATAATATTAAATGTAACATATTAAATAATAACAATGTTATTAAATAATAACATTTTTAGAATTGTTATAAAATGTACTGATATTGTCTTCAAAATCATTTAAATCAAACACTTTAAATCTAACAAAAAATAGTTAAATATATAAATCAATAAAATAATTTATATAATATAATATATTATATATTAATATATAATATATATGGTGTAATTAATAAGTTATAATATATAATATATTAATATATAATATATATTATATTACTATAGTAATATAGTAAAATATCTATGGTGTAGTATTATATTTTTAAAATTTATACCTTTTGTGTGTTTTAAAAATTCTTTTGTAGAATTAATACTGAAATAGTGTTTTATACCAGTATTAATTTCGATTACCCTGCAATATTTTTTGAAGTGTGCTTTAATTACTTTAAGTATTTTATTCATATAGACAGAAAGTGGTTTTAATGTACATTTAAACGCACTACATATGAACCTAGGTTTTATTGAATTTTTATGTAATTTTGGATTCTAGTATAATATATGTATTCATTTATTATGTGATTCAACCTTTATACGTTTTTTTTCCATTATAGAACAATGACTTGTAATTTTTGTTTCAAAACTCAACTCACTACGTTCATATGTATGATTTACATTTAAATCATTACAATAAACTTCTTTCATTAGTATATCATAATAAAGCTTTTTGCATATAAAGACAAAGTTTTTACTTGCTTTATCAATGGTTGTTATATATAAAGTATCTATCAATAGTTGTATATATATATCTATTGATAGATATAAGTATCTATCAATAGCTTTATATATATTGGCCTCTACCAACAAAAAACAGAGATTAATTCTTCAATTAACGTTGTATTATATATAATATATATTATATATAATATATAGGCATTTGCGAAGCACATTTTAATATTTATTTAAATTTGATCATATTTTTATTGTACCTCTTATAATATGGAGTTTATCGTTAGCGTTGATGGTTATGGTGTAGTATTTTATATTGTAATAACTTGCAATTATACAAATTTGAAACATTAATGTCTGTTGATTATGTATTAATTTTATATGCAGTTTGCTGCCTACAGATGAAGGGTAATGCCTTCTATTGACATAAACACTTATTTAAAATGGCTGATATAACCTCTGTCAGAAATGCTGAAACTATGTACTCAAACTATTGATACGAATATTTTTCTGATAATTATCAAGCAACTTTAATAGATGTTTTCTTTTTCTTATAATCTCAAAAAATAAAAAAGCAACATGATATTATTAAACATTTATTTAAATTATCAAGCGAAAACAATTATGGATAAATAATAAATAAATGCTTTGTATTAGAATAAGGTACACTAAATAATCAAGTTTTATCCGGAGAAATACCTCATTAGCAAATATTTGACCCCACTGCTGTGTTTGGTCGAAGAGTTTGGACTGAAACATATATAACATCGCAGTTTCTTCTGTTGACCTATAATCCTTATAAAATCGTATATAAAATTATTTATATTCTTTTATTTTAATTTTTATTACTGACCTTTTATTTATTCACTGCCTATAAATAATTATATGCATTATCGATTTTATTTTCATAATTTTGACAAGATTATCTGTATCTATTTAAATTTTAATCGATACATCAAAATTCGTAAAGTTAAGCTAAGTGCTAAACTGTTTATGTTAATCAAAGAAATAGTTTTGAAATTATTATACTGATGATAATTGCACAATGATCCATTTTGTATTATATAATTTAAATTTAATATTTTCATACATTCATAATATTGAACTTTTTAATTTAACAACAAAATTCGCTTAAATATTGCTATTTTAATATATAATGTGACAACTATTTAAAAATTAGATAAAGTTTATATTAACATTAACCATTAACTATTAACTATTAATACTGCTACTTGTATTTTTATTATTTCCAGGTGATGCGTTACATTCCCGATAACATAATAACGCCAAAGCCACAGGAGAAGAGGAAATCGATTAACTCAGAGGAATCTTTTTCAAAACGATCTAAGATCAACGTTGGTGTTAATATTTAGCTTTTTTGTACATTTTTGCTATTTTTTAGAATGATGAACTCAATAATGAAAAACTTTACATGCCACCAGGATTAATAAGCGCAACACAATCTCCGGGTGATAACTGCATTGATATTACGGCATCCGATATCGTTAATCGTCTTACTCATACAAATGTCGCTGATATTGTACTATTAAGTATGGTAAATTAATTGGCCTTTTTTATATGATATATGTATCCATTAATCTAGATGACACTTCCCGATACCATGCCCGCTTCATTTCAGTCGGCATACACTCCTATTGCTGGGGCTGGCACTACTGCCCAAATCCACCATCTTGCAAGGCTTTTAGCTACCCAAATGACTGGAGCTTGTCTAGGCAAAGGATACGAGCAAGTCAAGCATCAAATACTTGCTAGCGAGATAGAGAAACGTAAACAAATCGTATGTTAATTTTTTTTAGATTTAATTCGTAATTGCAATGTCTTCAGGATTCTAAGCCTATAGAAACTAAACCGATTTCAAGCTTAGTGGGTAAGATTGAAAGTCAGTCAATCATTAAATTAATTTTTGTTTAAAATAGGTGTTGGTCGTACTGATTCGATTATTCCTCAAGAATCTTTAGCTCAGATTCCAAATGTTCAGTCTGTTAAAAAGCCACGTGTTTTGAAATTATCAGATATGGTGAAACCTCTTACTTACGACCAAATGAACAACATGACGACCAGTGCTTTTAGAAGAATCCTCAACGCTGAAGGTTTTGAAACTTTATCACTAATCAATCTATCAGTGTTTTTCTTAGACGTTGCCAATACATTCGGTCAGTCGGGTGCTCGTAGAAAAGTTATTACATCTTTAATAACCATGTCTGGAAAGAGTTTTCGTGATAGTATGTTTCACTATTCAATAATTTTAAAACAAAATAAATTTGTTTATTATATGAATCAGTTAAATTGCACTTCACTATAACCAGGATCTTATACCATATGATGAACGAATTCTAATTACTGGGTGTTGCATTGTCTTCATCAACCTAGGTTCACGTGAATGTTTGTTCGATCGCGATAATGTGTGTTCTTACAAACCAAATATTAAATAAACTCATTTACAGAAACCACAATTTTTGTAATGAAATAAATAATATTTTTGTTCATATATTTATTTATTCTACTGTTTAATTTACTATAAATTTTAATTTTCGCTTTGTCTATTTGCAGCTGCAGCATTAAAGTCAAAATTATCTTTTTTTGCCGATTGAATTGCAAAAGAGCAACATTAGATTATAAAAATATATTTTGTGTAATTAGGAAAGAATTATATATATATGTTAATATCGAATGTTCATGATCGATTTGTGCGTAATAATCCAGATTCACATTTAATACACAAATGAAAATAGTTTCGCAGTGCATATTTATTATTTACTTTTCAATAAAAACTTTATAAACTAATTTTTATCCAAATTAAGTTTGGCTAATAAATTCAATAACTCTATTTGCTTTGCAAAACAGCTAATTCCTAATTTTTAGTGTATGAAGACTATATATTCGCTGATTTCAAGAAAAGAGGACATCTAGCGATTGACTGGCTTTATCAAGAATATGATCTAATGATGGGATTCCTATCTTGCAGTCAAGATGATTCAGAAGACGTATTGATTAAGAAAAGAAGAAGTCGAGATACTTCCCGATATGATGATGCACTGTCTCGGATACTTGAATCTTTACAGGAAAAACCAGATCAACAAGGGAGGTATAAAATATGCTGCGGATAAGTCCGATCTCTTCTTAGTTATTCGATTACTTATTCAGCATGTAAAGGCTGTAGCAATTATTCCGTAATAATTTCGCCTTAGCATTTTTATGTTATACACTTTATTTATGCTATAAAATCGAAGGAAAATGTCGTCTACCTTACGACAATTATTGATAAACACAAAAGTATGAAGATTTAAGTCAAATAATTTTTTTTTGAAAAGTTATATATAAACTAATAGTTCTACTTCTCAAAAATCAACTGCCTAATATTTCAATCGTTTTTAGTGCATTTTCAAAAGTGTTGCTAGTCGCTCCGTACTTGACAGATAACTCTTTGCAGACATTAAAGAAGAATTGTGTTGAATATGTAAGTTAATGGAATTTTTGATAATCAATTACTTTTAATTGATTAGTCTCGAACGAATATCGGCATGCATACTCTTAGAGATCTGATAAAATATCGAGAACCTCTTCGTGAAAGATGTTTTCCCAAACTGCTGGCCTTTACACATTCCGACAACGCAGATATACGTCTAAGTTCTGTTAAAGTTGCGAAGGAACTGTATTCTAATCCTAAAATGAAAAATATTATCGAGGTATTTTTATTGTTCACTATTTTTTATAAATTGTTTTTGATGGCAAAAATATTATAGAGCAATTAAAATTCAAAATAATTTCAACTTTATTTGTTCAAATATTTGTTATCGCTAATTCACCATTAGCAACGTAAACGATATTTACGGTTCAATTTTCTTTGCTACTATATTTACATTTATTTTTTCTGTAATTTTAAATTACTGTTATCTATATAGAACTACTTTTTTAGAAATATGCTTTACAACTCGCAAGATATTTACACTTACCAAATCCACCGGCTGAGCTCTTTGCTGAGGGTGCATCAGTTTCAGGTACTTTTTGAATTCGTTTTCACTACTTTATATATTTTCGATAGATGAGTGGACCGACGACGCTGTAAAAATGTCTCTTTTACTGCTGCTTTTTTTAATGACTCATAATCATGCTCTTATTCACCCGTAGGTTAAAAATATCGTGCTATCATTATTTCATGTACTTATAGATTGACCTCTATTTATACGGCTGCGTCTGGAGATGTTAAGCGATCAATTTTGAAAATGATCGAGTCGCCGGTATTGGATAGACTTGTAGTTTTTTTTACTGATATGCTACTTTAGATTAGATCAATGGGCATAAATAGTCCGCAACTTTTAGAACTCGTTGAGATTTGTCCAAAAGGAGCCGAAACGATGATTACCCGAATAATTCATATATTGACTGATAAATGTATGCTATAAAACCGTATCTATAATTTTAAAATGCTTTAATTTGTTTAGCCGTTCCCTCACAAGATTTAGTGAATAAAATTCGAGATCTATATGAAAAACGGATTCCAGATGTACGGTTCCTTATTCCCGTACTCGGCGGGTTACACAAGGTTTATACAATTTTTGTCATTGCTAAATTAGTATTTTTTCAATGAATTGATAAGAATGAAATTATTCCTGTGCTTCCAAAATTGATAAAACTTACACCCGCTGTCGTAAAAGAAGTATTTAATCGTCTACTATACGTCGAAGGTAAGTTTTGATAGTTCACAAAAAATTATAAATGTTTATAATACAAACTTTTAAGATTTAGGTATTTAAATTTATTGAGTGTTTATTACAATGAAATTTGAAAATTAAATTAGAAATTATAAAATTATAATTAGTTTTTTTTTAATTGTAATTTTTATCCGTGATTGTTCACCAAACCTAAAATACATGCGACCCGAACATAATATTTCTAAACATTACTGCATATAGATCATTTTAGTGGCTATATGAGTTTGCAAAGTTTATATATTTTATTAATAAAATTGTATTTATTAATTGCATCTTACATAAATTATATTTATATTTAATTCGCGTGATAATTAATTACCCGTATAATTAATAGTAATTAATTATAATAAATATAATATTACTTATAATTAAGTAATACTATTAATTAATTATAAATTAATAAATAGTATTAAATAAAACTGTAAAATTAAATTATTTTTATGTTATATATCCAAATACATCATTATTAAAAGTAATTAATTATCATGTGAATTATATATAAATATAATTTATGTGAAATATAAGCTATATTAGATATTGGTTATAGTAACAATATTATATTGACAATATATTATAATTAAATGTTCCCATTCAATATTACTATAGTTTTAAATTGTTATTATATTTGATTATGATAATATTTTTTATATAAACAATATTTATTTAATTAATGTGATTTTATAGTAATTTTAGCTTTTACTTAATTTTAATATTTAGCTATTAAATATAAAATGCGTGCATTTTTCTTTAATTTTTCAAATACCTGTTTAGAATCTTTGATGCCAATCGGCCCTGTCGACTTACTTATTGCGCTTCATCAAATTCCAAGTTCAGAGTGCGATTTGAAGAGCGTTATTGCTGGTTAGATTTATTTTATCTTTCGGACGAAATTTTTTAACAAACGTTTATTTAATTCATTTTTAGTCTTAAAATTGTAATGCTAATTGAGTCACTATCTGAATAGTCTACTATTCTCTAATTTCTAAAATATCATTTAATTTGTAGATTTAGATTGCAAGATTAATCAATTCTGTAATCGCCCATTGCAAATATAGTATGTTATTGTAATCTATTTTTCCTTATAGGTTCATTTAAGTATTTTTGATTAATGAAGGATAAATATTTGTAAATTTAAAATTTGTTTTTTTTTATATATTTAAACAAAGATAATAATTTCGCTATAAATTGCGTGTTTAGCGACAGGACATTGTTTTGCTGAGAGAAACATCTTTAACCAGCACGTTCTTGAAAATGTGATAAGTACTTTAGTTGAAATGGATCCGTTGCCGGTAATTTCCATGCGAACCATTTTGCAATCAATTGCTATACATCCGAAAATTACGGCGTTTGTTGTTAAGATTCTCGACGGTCTCATTGCTAAAGAGGTAAAACACTTTTAATTTCATAGTGCAAATATTTACTAATTTATTATCATAAATACTATACTACCATTTTTATATCAGACAAAAACATGTTGTCTTAGAAAAAAACATATCAGACAAAAACAGTTGTCTTAGATTTTAAAGCTGCTAAATATTTAGCGTTGCGCTTATTGTAAATTTACACAAATAAACGTCTTATTCAAATCATTAATTATTAATTTAAAAATACAAAAAATTACATTAATTAATACAATTAATTACATTGATTACATTTTTACAGTTCCTGTTTTATAATTTATTAGCAATATTGAAAATTAATTATAAAATGTTTATTTTATTTATAATTTTAATAAATTTATTAAATTTTTATTTTTTATTTTAACTTTAAATTTTAATTATAAAGCTTTTTACGCTATTAAATTTTTAATAGCGTAAAAAGCGTTGCAAAATATCTTTTTATTTTCGCATAAATTAATTTTGATGGTTTTAATGTTCAAATCTATATTTTTTATTTTCCTCCTGTTTAGAGTTTCGAATAAATTATATTATTAGTGATTAAATACTTGATTAGTTTAGTTTTAAGTTTTTTTCTTTTTACGTATAACACATCTTTGCTTAGTGTGCCTTTTGTAATCAGTAAATTTGAATATTGATTTTTAATAAAATTTGGTTGATAATTTATTATTTTAATCGTATAAATTAAATTATAATAAAACGTAATAAGTGGAGAAATCTCATTGATATTTTAATAATACTGAAAATGTTAGTATTTAAATATGTATGTCGTAATTTTTAAATCATAAACGATGTATGAACATATGCATGAACAGATGAGCTTTAACTAATGCACAGTACATGAGTATTAAAATTAATGCAGTCTTACACTAAAATGTATTTCTGATAAATAACGTGGTTTGGATGTGATAAACATTTCAAACCAGTGAAATATTATAATGAAAACAGAGTAATCACTGCACAGAGTGTAATGGTTTAAATGTAGAACTCAATCAAAAGGATTTGTGAGAGTCTAAAAACACGGATATATATTAACACAGATTAGGTATTTAGGTATTTTACTTTTGATTTACATTTATGTTGGTGAATCAAAATTTACCAATTTTGTTCTTGTTGACCAGGGGTGTCAGACAAAAGTAAGACGGCAGGTAATATTTCAATCTCGTTGGTCGCACATACCAAATTTGTTAGTTAACGATGCCTTTTAATAAAAATACAAATATCAGTATGAAAGAATTAAATTTATTGAACTTTGTTTATCTTTAAGTACACATCATTACGATATTAATTACACTTTATATATTTCGATTTATTGCATTTTCAATGCAGGATTTCAAAATGATGTGCTATAAACTTTATTTTGCATTTAGGGCTTTGTCTCAAAAAATGAATCAACGAATAAATTAATATTTTATAATGTTTAATAATTTATTAATATTAAATATTTATTAATATTTTATATCATTGAATCGGACTGAGACATGCTGGGTTGAAATATTTGTGAATGGTTTTAGGGCAAAACCCAGCAAAAAAAACGTTAAAAAAGTTTAAACTATCTTGTTATCTCCATTAACTACTTACAATTTATCCTGACGATGTCCACAATTAGTGGAAGAAATATTGATAACAAAATCTTAAACGTTTTTAACGTTTTTTGGCTGGGTTTGGCCCTCAAACCATTCACTAATATTTTATAATATTTATAATTTATTAATATTAAATACAATAACTATCATAGCAAATAAAAGTTTACCATCTGAATAGGTTATATACCTCGCAAAACAATATTTTCAACTTTTGTTAATCGTTTATCAGCAAGGTAGGCACATCTCCATAATAAATATGCATTAGCTTCAAATTAAACAACGATGGATTTTTATATAATAGTAATGCATATGTGATTAGGTTAAAATCGAACGTCACGGGTTTTAATGCATAGGTAACAGGATTGTGATATAAATTAAATGTTTTTTTGATGTCAATACGATACGGTTCAATACAAAGTTGACAATTTTGATTGTTTGTTATTGAGTTAAATGAAAATATTTTTTACGTGTCGTATACATAAAATACAAACGCATTAAATAGTTGTGGCTTAATTCAAATTTAAGATTACTGATTAAGTATTAACAAGTTATTCGGTGTTTAGTTGCAATCACTAACAAATCGTACTACTTTTAGATATGGAACATGCCGTTAATTTGGCAAGGATTTGTCAAATGCTGTCAAAGAACTCGACCGCATTGTTACCCAATGCTTATAAACCTGCCAACCTATCAGCTTATTCAAATTATAACGGAATATGCAGAGCTTAAGCATGGTTTGACTAAATTTATCACAACATTGAGCTCTCGACGCAGATCTTCGATTGATCTAGATCTGCTTTCATTCTTGTCGATCAATTTGGATGTACAACCAGTAGCCACGTCTAAAACAAATACCTAATGAGATCTTAGACATTTTTTGGATTGTTTGACGCATAGCATTTTATTTTGTTCAAGAGATAATGTAAAGTTGTTGTTTACTTAAATGTTGTAAATGTTCTAATCAGATGAGCTACTTTGAATTAAAGATCACGAATTACGTGTGAAATTCTAAACTGAAAATTCCTCGCATATAGAAAATTTTAATCAAACGACTTGAAGACATTGCTTAACTGACATTTTATAATTGTCCTGGGGGCTTTGTGTTTGCGGCATTAATGATTCTCTTTAAATTAATATTAAAGAAAAGATGCTCGTATATGTGGACTAATTGCACAAACTATAATTTTATACAGATTTTAATATTATGCCCTTTGTCAGTCATTTAATCTCGCCTCACATACACAATTCAGTTAAATGGCGACTGGTCGTCCTTAATACTTTGTCGTTAATTTTTTCTCTTATCGTACATATGCAACATTGTGTTTATACTGAGCGAAAGGTGCTGTATCACAAATATATATTTATATTTTTTATTTCATTCTGATCTTATATGTCTTGTTATAATTATCTTTGATGTCTTCTTGATATTGTAAAATTCGAAAAGACGTTTTGATTTGCGAATGTTTTTGCGGCATTAAGGGTTCTCTTTAACTCACCAACAAAAAAATCCATCTTTATTTATAAAGATTTGGTTGTTGTAATACAAAACATGTCGAAAGTTAATTAATGATTAATTTAATCTTTTAATCGTATTAATGCAATTACGACCTTATTTGTTCTCTCGAAATTTCTCGGCCTAGATTAGAAGCTGAAACACCATATATTATAATAGTTCTACTCAATTCCCCTGACTAATGTTCTTTTTATATCTAAATTTTAAGTAGATTGCTTTATAAAATAGTAGAGTTTGTGTATATCCAGGAATAATTAGTTTTTTATTTTTTATATTTTCTGTTTGTATTTCAGACATGTCAATTCTAAGTGCAGGTATTTCGAGTCTCAATCCTAAGGCAGAGTATGTACGTGCCCAGCAGTCGATGGCAATTAATTTCAGTGCTGCTAAAGGATTAATGGAAGTACTGCGAACAAGCTTTGGGCCATCGGGTACATATAAAATGTTGGTATCTGGGGCTGGTGAGATTAAAATTTCAAAGGACGGAAATGTACTTCTTGGGGAAATGCAAATACAGCATCCAACTGCTTCATTGATTGCCAGGGCTGCTACTGCTCAAGACAAAAGTACAGGCGATGGGACAATCTCCATTGTTTTGCTAATCGGAGAGCTGCTTAAACAGGCCGAGTTGTATATCGCTGAAGGCCTTCATCCTCGTGTATTACACTCTGGACTACACTCAATTAAACAGCAACTTGCTGAGATAGTTGACGAACTTAAAGTAGAAATTCCCCTAAACGGTCAATCGTTTCGTGCCGTTGTCGGCAGTTCACTTTCCACAAAGCTTAGCAAAAAGACTGCAGATTATTTCACTTCAATCATAGTTGATGCTATTATGTCAGTGCGTGTCGAGAATGAGAAAGATGTCGATTTGAATATGATTGAAATTATTGATATGATGCATCAAGGAGAAATGGAAAGTCGCCTTATTAAGGGTATCGTCCTTGACCACGGTGCTCGCCATCCTGATATGCCTCACCGTGCAGTCAATGCTTACATTCTAACATGCAATGTGTCAATGGAATTCGAAAAAACGTAAGCTTAGCGTTTTTCACTGTTGACAAAAATATATATAGTATTATTAAACAATTATAATTATCTATTTGGTTTGAAGATAGATATCACTAAAAACTGATAGTGCGCTATTATTTCATTGGCAATAAGCATCCTTCGTTAAAATAGTGGATCAGATAATGCGTACTGTTCAGCTAAATATATAATGTCTGATAAAATTTGCTTGATTTATATATTTCCTTGATAACATTTTTATATCTAAATATTTTTACAAATGGATGATATAAGAACTTCTAATCTTACGGATTAATTAAATATGTGAATTAAATGCAATTTTTATAAAGTTTGAGCCACTTATTCCAGGCTTTACATCCCCTATTAAAATATGTTTATATCTAAATATTTTTACAGATGGATGATATAAGAACTTCTAGTCTTACCGATTAATGAAATATGTGAATTAAATGCAATTTTTATAAAGTTCATGCTTTACACACCCCTATTACAAGAACTTAATCTTATGGATTAGTTTTGTATTCAATGTAAAGTATAAATTTCGGCGTAATAATTAAATTAAAGTTAATTTTTTAAAAACCAAATTCCTCTATTTCCCATTGCGTTTTTGCAGACATAATTCTTTTTAAGCAATTATGTTATTGCAATTGTTTGTTAACAAACGCGTAAAGTAAAACTATTTCCTTTCAAAAGTTGAAGGATATTGTTGGATCAGAAGGTCACGCTTTCGAAGCTACGAAGCAAGTGATAGTATATTCCAATACATGCACGTTAATCTGCTGATTCATTAAACACAATTTTGTTCAGTAAAATGTGTTAAACAACTATTTTTATCATTGAATTGCAACGCGATGATTCTCACATTATAATGTTTTGGTATTCTTTTGGGAAACATCATAAGTGTTCTCTTGTCAATTTCTCGTATAATACCAAAAAAAAACTTACGATATGTGAATTCGATGTCGTTGCAATTCAGGCTTATTGCCGTTTATATATTTTTATTCACAAGTGCTTATTTTTAAATGTATTCATCAATTTAAACTCTATTAACGAAACAATTTCAAATTTTATATTAACAATATCTAAATATTCACAATTCAATTACAATATCCTTATAATTGTATCTATATTTGGAATTTAAATTTATAAATTAGTGTCACTACCTAAAGTAATCTCAATGTAACGCAAAATATGATATTTACATTCCATGGACAAATATCGGCATATGCAAGGGTATCGGCATACGTAAAGATATCGTTATTGCGATAATGTGCTTTATATCATAATCTAATCAAATAAAATAATTTTATTATACGATTAAACTTTTATTTTAATAATCTGATTTATTTATTAATCTAATTTATTTATTTTGCTTTGAATATTATTTTGCTTCCATAAAATAATATTTTATTGAAATGGTTTCAATTATATAATTCAAATTACCTTTTTCAATAAAATCAACATTAAAATATGATAATATTAAAAATTCTATACCGAAATTTATTACTTTAGTTTTGCTTAGTCATAATTTTTTTCGTCAGCGAATTTTGCGTTATTCAGAAACTAATTGCTCTATTAATTTGTTTATAAAGTTTAATTTATAATGTTTAATTAATATAATTATTTTATTTAATAAAATAATATATTTATATCACTTTATATTTTTACTAAATAATGAATAAAAATTGATAACGTCGTGCTCATGTTAATGACGTATTCTAGCATTTAAAATGAATTTTCATTTGATTTTATGTTTTGATTATTTTCAAATTTATTTTTGTGTGTTAATTTTGAGCGATAAAAATTATAATTTAAATTTTAAATAAAGATCAATGTTTATGTTTCGACTATTTTCAAATTTAAAATGTTTTTGTTAATGTTTTTAGCGAAGTAAATTCAGAGTTCTTCTACAAGAGCGCGGAAGATCGAGAGAAACTTGTTTCATCTGAACGCAAATTTATCTTAGATCGAGTACAGAAAGTTGTTGATCTTAAAAATAAACTATGCCCACCCGACAGTGACAAGAGCTTTGTGCTCATCAACCAAAAGGGAATTGATCCCTTTTCACTGGATTTGCTTGCTCGAAATAATATAATGGCCCTACGTCGAGCCAAGCGTAGAAACATGGAACGTTTGACAAAGGCATGCGGCGGAATAGCATTGAATTCGTTCGAACAATTAGATGAAAGTCATCTAGGATACGCTGGAGAGGTTTACGAACATGTGCTGGTGAGTAAAATCGAAATTCACAGGTTTCTCTTAAATCGCTTAATCTTCAAATTTGGTATTAGCTCACTTAATGAGCCAACTAATATTGTCATAAGCTTTTAATTGGATTTAAGATTATCAAAATTATTATTACAGCAATTGAAGTTGTTTTAATAAGATAGTTTTATCAAAATTATAATTAGATCAATTGAAGTTTGTTTAATTTAAACAAAAGCTCATGATAATTTCAATTATTTGTAACGGCCGCTCAATAAACTTAAAAATATTTGAGTTTATCGTGTTTTTGAAATATAATGTGATTATTTATGGATTGGAACAAAGTTAATACATTGATAAAGTCAATGATTAATTATTATGTAATCATTATTAATTATTAAATGATGAATTATAATTATTATGTGACTTGAGTCACTAATAAGGCGTTAATGGATTTCTTTATGTAATCAACTTTGTGTTTATTATATACCCATGATACTTGTAGATACTTGCAGAATAATCTCGTCAGAGAAACGACGTTAGTTTAAATAAATAACGATTTGTATTTAAGAATAACCACAAAATAAAAGAAAATCTCGTCTTGCCGATTATCTATCGCTGCTATTCATCAATCGATTAAAAACGACATTTTTGTAACCTTAAAGCAATAGCTTACTCTAACGCAATTAAATTTCTACTTTTTAATCGATTGCTGCAAGCTTTTATTATAATGAAAGGTCTTCTTTAATTGTTTATCACTAAACCATATCTTAATTGAATTAATTTTCTATTAAAGGGGGAGGACAAGTTCACTTTTGTAGAAGGCTGTAAAAATCCGAAATCTGTGACAATATTAGTCAAAGGTCCGAGCAAACATACGATCACACAAATCAAAGATGCCCTAGATGATGGGCTAATGGCGGCTAACAATCTTATTCAAGATGGTACGTAATTAAAAGTCTTTATGATCTTTTTGATTGCATAACATGAAAATTAGATTAAACTAATAAATAGAGTAAGCATTTGATTAGTAAGCATTAAATTAAAAATAGATTAAACAAAGTTAAAAATGCATTTGTAAGATTTTTTATTTATATACTTTAGACCAGAGGTGACTAACTCATGGCGCATGCGTCACATGTGGCGAATTGGACGGTGCACGATATTGCATTATCTTGTTAATAAATACGGGATTTTTCTTATAAAGTTGTTAATAAAAATTTTCAGTTATTTTACGATTAAATCCAAAAGTTAATTAAACATTTACTTATTAACGAAAACAAAATTATATATTTTTCAACATTTTTGATTGAAAAGGGCAAATACTTGAAAAATGTGTGAGTTCTTGCAACAAAATATTGGCGTATTTGATATTTTCTGAAAGGGAAATTGGCGTTTCATCGAAAAGTATTGGTCACCTCTGCTCTAGATAATCAAATTTCATCAGAGGAAATATGTTGTCTAAATTGCAAGTTGGGTCGAGGAATAGGGACTGAAACCTTATAACATAGTAGTTAACTTTAATGACATATAATGCTTATTATACATCGTAAATTCATAAAAATTGATTTTTATTTTAAATTTTAATATTTTCAATCTTAAAACGTTCACAATTTGAATTCGTAAAGTATTAAATTTTCTTGACGATTGAAATTAACTTCGATATAAACCTGAAAGAACCATGCAACTCCTAGACGACAACTTTAGCATCGAAATTATAGTGTACTCAGCGACACTTATCAGTAGAATAAAATACAAACTGGGTAAATGTTGCCAACTTATGAGTGTTGCCGATAACTCAAAAATTTCAATGCTTAAGTGGAGTATGAAGTGATATGAATCCTGCTGTTCGTTGATCGAAGCCAGTTTCGATCAGTAACTACATTGAAGTTATATATATAGAAGTGACAGAAGTGACATTGTGATTGAAAGTCGTGAATCGAAGTCCAGTCTATCAAGCAACACCATTTAGTATAAATGCCGTATTTCGTAAGAAATCCTGGACCGTTGTTTACTCAGCACATCCGTGCACTACTATTATATATATATATATATATATATATATATATATATATATATATATATATATCAAAAAGTCTAAAATAAAAACACACTTTCAATTTCTGCAATACTGTCTTGACAATAACGTCACTCCACGTGGAATCAAGATACAAAAAGAGATTCAAGCGAATCTTGGTGTCCTTCCTGCACATGTCAACAAGCGCATTAACGAGCAATGGCAAAGAATTATAAAGCACGCTGAAACAGAATTAACACGAACACTTCGAAACTTATTTGGTTATATGTATAATACGGATCGATTTAACATTAACGAAAAAGAATATAAATATTGGATTAAAAACAAATGTAAAAAGTTAAAAATCATAACTGGTAAAGAAGTATATCCGATCGAATTATATAATCTAGAATATCATCCGAACAGAAGGTTTAGGAATAAAAGAAGAAAGTTAAAAAACAACACAATCTCTACCAGCATAGTAGAGAATATCTCAAATATAGATATCCCAGAAGAACAAATAAACCTACTAGAGCTAGGATTAAAATTTATACCCTCTGTTAGAGAGTTCAACAGACAATATTTCGTACGAGCGATCAAGAAAACTAGTGTCGGAATACACAAAGATATAGAAAATTCAGAATTAAGACATCTGACAATCAATCAATACATGAATAAACCTGACATTCGAAAATTGATTTATATGAAACCCAATGTGAAGAGAGAATATAATATGAATCCTTCATTAATGAAAGGAATTACGCAATTAAAGAAAAATACAGAAATTGTAATAAAACAAGCGGACAAAGGTGGGAAAGTTGTAATATGGGGTAAAGCGGACTACATACATGAGGCAGAAAGGCAATTAAATACTGATACATATAAAGAGCTGATCAATGAAGATTATAAAGACACGATAATGAATGCAATTAACAAAAGCAATAATATTTTACAACATGATAAAGCAATGACTGTCAAAAACCCACTTCCTGGTAGATTCTATCTCCTACCCAAGTTACACAAAAATAGTGTACCGGTACCTGGAAGACCGATTGTTAGTAACTGCAATACATGGAGTGAAAACATATCTAAATACATCAGTAAACAACTACAACCATTACTTGATCATGTCCAATCACATATTAGGAGCACCGATGATTTTCTTCGGAAATTACAAAACAATGAACTAACAATACATAAACACTCAATATTTGCAACGCTTGATGTAGAGTCGCTATATACATCAATCGACACAATGAAGGGAATTGATGCAATAAAGGAAAGAATGGTTCAAAGGGATTATGAACAAAATGAAATTGACAAAACTGGAGCACTTCTCGAACTAGTACTCAGAAACAACTGTTTTGAATTTAACGATAGATTATTTATACAAAAGAACGGGACTGCAATGGGTACATCGGTAGCGCCCGTATACGCCAACCTATATGTAGCTGAGATTGAGGAGCAGTATCTAAAAACTCGAAGACTTAAACCTCAAGTTTGGTTTAGATACATCGACGACATCTTAATAGTTTGGCCATACAACATTGAAAGCTTACAAGAACTTGTAGCAGATCTAAATCGTTTTAGTGAACTAAAATTAACATTGGCCTTACCAGAAAGCAACGGAAATACGAACTTTTTAGATACAACTATTTACAGAGATGAGCGCAGAAGGATTCAAACAACTCTGTATGAAAAGGAATCAAACGTGGCATCATATGTGCACGCTAGCAGCTTTCATCCACCAAAAACAAAAAGAACATTGATATACAATGAATTTATCCGCAGAAGGAAAATATGCAGCGAGAAATCACAATTTGAATCAAGTAGTAAAATATTGATGGACCAATTAAAAAATAGGGGATATTCTCATAGGCAGTGCCTAACACAGTACAACAGAGTTAGAAAAATGAACAGATCAATTTTGCTGAAAAACCACAAAGAGGAAGCCTGCTCGGAGGACAATAAAAATATTAATTGTATTCTAGAGTATAACGCAGCATTTGAAAATATTAACAAATTACTAAACACAAACAAAGATCGAAATTTGACCAGCCTAAACAGAGTTAAGGTGTATTTTAAAAACAACAAAAACATTAAAAGTCAAATTGTACATTCAAAAATTAAAAATATGACAGAAGCGACGAAAAGTATGGGTAGCTCAGCTCCATGTAAAGATAAAAGATGTAAATGTTGTGCGGATATAGTGAATGTTACAAACATATTTAAGAGTCAACACACCGGGTTAAGGTACAAAACAAGAGGTAACCATACTTGTAAATCAAAGAATATAATATATTTATCAACATGCAATGATTGTCAAAAACAGTATATCGGAGAGAGCGGTAGACAATTAAACTTGAGAATGAACAATAGACGTGCTGATATTCTAAAGAACAAAATAGGATTTGATGGAGTGGTTAATCACAAAATTGAGTTTCCAAATCATATATTATCAACGCAAATTATACAAGGAGGGTTTAAAAATATCTATGAAAGGAAACAAACGGAGCAATATTGGATAGGACAAATCATGAGTGATAAAATGCTAAATAAGTATCATGAATATCATGTACCATGATAATTGGAATTTTGGTATGTGATTGATATACGCTGAATTCTTTCATGTCGGAATCAAGATATATACTGCAGAAAATATCTAGTGTAATCACCTGAAGAAGAAATTTTTCGAAACGCGTTGTGTTAATAAATTAGAAGTTTTTGTTCTCTGGATTAATTAACTGATAATTAAACAGATTATATATATATATATATATATATATATATATATATATATATATATATATATATATATATATATATATATATTGTCTGAAAGGGAAATTTGTGCTTCATCGAAAAGTGTTGGTCACCTCTGCTTTAGACATTATGAGTTTAAAGCAGTCATCACCATTATAGTTTAAAAATTGTATTAATTTAATTACATTGCAGGTGCATTACAGTACCTGCACATGTAGTGTTGTGTTGTCATTCGCAATTTCATCCTTCAACATTATTTGGATTGGTTCGTGAGTCGTGCCTTCATCCTTCAAAGATGATAACTCTGATAGTATATAGATTTTAAATAGGAAGTAATATGATATTATTTTTAACGGTCAATTTAATTGTGGGCAGACCCGAATTGACCTTTTTAGTGGACATTTGCAAAAAGCGTTAAAGATACTGAATGAAAGGCGATTCCATAAAATGAAATGTTGTCTTATTTTTAATATTTTATGTTGAAACACAATAAACATTAGTAATAAATTAATTAAATATTAATTAATTTATAAAAAATAATAAATTATTATAAAATAAATTAGTGATTTATTTAAATTAAAATAATATTAATTAGATTAATAAATTAATAATTAAAATTTATTGTTGTGGAAGCTCACCACATAAGTCGTAAATGGAATGTTTATATTGAACATCAACTCTGTCTTTACAATTTTCAAAGTCCGAAATGCATTAATAAATTTACAAAATTTGGCTAAAAATGAAATGATTTTTTTATTAAAATTATATTTGATGTGAATATGAGATGTCATCAGGGAAAAATCATTGCTATATATTTAACGCCGATAGCTAGAATTTTAATTACAAAAATTTAAAGATAAAATTTCAGGCGAAATATTATGAGATGCTTGCTGTAGTTTCCGTATCGAATGAAAAAAGTGTGTTTTTACGTGATTGCATAAAGTAACGATTTTTATGTTTGTTAATATAAAATCTATTCACTTTGGATGTTATAAAGTGTGCAAAATAAATTTGGTAAAATCAAAATTTAGATTTTAAGTTGGGATTAAATGTTTCTTAATTAATTTGTGAATTGAATCAATTAATGTTTTAAGGTTGCATATTACCTGGTGCTGGAGCCTTCGAAATCGCATGTAGTGCAAAGCTCTTAAAATACAAGGAATCTGTACGAGGGCGCAATCGTCTTGCTGTACAGTCTTTTGCTGATGCCTTGCTTATCATCCCTAAGATACTGGCGTCTAATGCGGGACTTGATCCTCAAGAAGTGGTCGTTAAATTGCAAGAGGAGTACTCTAAAAGCGGTGTACCGGTTGGACTAGATTTGAAAACAGGTAAATTATATATTGTTTGATAATGAACATAATTTGTGATTTATTTTCAGGTTGTCCAATAAACCCATTAGATTTTGGTATATACGATGGATACTCAGTCAAGAAGAATATTCTAAATTCAGCACATGCAATTGCATCCAGTTTGCTATTAGTGGATGAAATTCTTAGGGCTGGTATATCTCTTAGAGGTTCCGGAGGAATAGAAAGATAATATAGACATGGATGATCTAGACTTAAGTTAAACACCGATCTTGTGACATCTTAATCGTTTTGGGGTTTTGTGTTCGAACAATAAAATGATTGTGTTTCTGCATTTTTAAAATTTTACAAATCCAACAAAAAAAGTACATATTTATTAGTTCTTGACTGCTTTAATATTCATGCAGAATAGTTGCTCGATTTTATATTTATAATTATATAGATTTTATATTTATAATTGTATACAAAATCCTTAAAAGTAAGTATCAAATTGAATACTACAGAGTATTCAATTATACACTTTCCTTAAAACAAGGGGCATATCCCCTTCTATAAATTGGAGTAATTAAATCTTAATCAAACAGTAGAGTCTAAAATGTTAAATGTTAAACATTTTGCGTCTTAAATAATTAAATATTTAATTTACAATTTCGCAATTCCCAACGTAATATTTAGTTGAACAATCCAACTAAATATTCATTCGGATTGTATTTTAATTCTATGGATTAAAGAAGCTAAATCTCAATAAATTTCATAAAATTTTTGAGTAACTAAAATAAATGAAAAATTATTTTAAAACTCTTAAAACATTTCTCAGTAAAACTAAACTGAATTTAAGAAACAAAGCTCTTGTATAAGAGCTTCTTCGGGACATAAATATTATTACTTAAAATATTTACGTTTATATGTTTATAAGTTAAGATTATTAGTAAAATGCAAATATATGTTTAAAAAACATCTTTTCGATTGTTGGAATGTTCGCGTAGAACGTTACTAAATCAACAACAAGAAATCATTTTCTTTGTTCCAGTAAAGCTATCTAAAAGATAGTGTTTATAATCCAGAATATTGATGAACTGATTTATACATAATATACCATGTTTTCTAATAAATATGTGTTTTAATAGTTTCTGTTAAGGTCGATACCGATTTCTAGTATTGTATATTATTCCGTAGATAAATACATTACCAAAAATTTATTTAGTTCAATTAATGAAGTTTTAGTTATTTAGTTTTTAAATAAATTTAAAAATGGACAATTTTCAAATTGAAAATATCGATATTATTACTAATGATATCGCGGTAGATAATCCTATTATCAATATACTTTTTACTCCTTCTCCTAAATCAAATATTAAGTTTATTTGTTTAAATTTTGACACAGAATCAATAAAATACAAATTTATGTTTAATAAACATCTTTTCGATTGTTGGAATGTTCGTTTAGAACTTTACTAAAACGAACGACAGTGTAAATTGTTATTGTAGTTTTGTCACTTAATTTCAAACTATAGCAGTCGAAGTTTATTCAAAAACTTTATATATAATCCTGTTTTTATTAAAAACTAATATTTGTATGAATTTAAAAATAATATTTGTCTTAAAATACTAATATAAATATAAATATAATATTATAATATTATAAATATAAATTATTAAAATAATATAAGTTAAGATTATTAATTTATTCATTGCGATTTATAAGTTATCCAATCACTATTTTCAACGAGATCGATAGGTCGCAGTTTTCAATTTCCTTAATTCAACTCAGATGATCATCAACTACGAAAAATTGAGCGTATTATGGCTGACTTCCCCTCAAAGTGGTATTTATTTCTCCCAGTGTTTCGTTTGATGAAACAATCTTTCTCTTTTAACCATTGTTCGCTAAACGGTTCGTTCTTGCTCTTGTATTCTCCGTGACCTTCGATTTTATCGTAGAATAGTTAATCTTCACATGTGCGAACAACGTATTTTCTCACTTCTCTTACAGCAACTGGACTATTGTCTCAGTGTACTAGTCAACTCACTAAAAGCCTTACTACGCCCTATTCAACTCGTTGACCACACAGCCGCTTGTATCGTATTACGCCTCCGACACTGATCATTTTTCTTGTCATCTATTGTTTCTCAATTGGCCTAGCATTTCTCAACGCGTCAACATACCCTTACTATTTCTTGTTTATTGTTTCCGTGCATCCGACTCCCATCTTATATTAAACTTAATTCCCACGACTCAGTCCATATATCTTATAAGCTGCTCTACGATCCAATCAGACAAGTATCTTAGCCATTCCTAGATTTGCACCATATATCTTCTGAACTGCTTTACGATCCAGTCGGACATGCCCCTTAGCCATTCCTAGATTTGCACCAATTATGGCCTCCACAATACCATGTTTCTAGGCCACTAGCATGGAACGGCCTCCCCGTTGACATTCACTCCTCTCCTTTTTTCACACCCTTAAACAATTCCTCTCAACTCCAACTCATCTCCTTCGACAAAGCTTGACCTTATCTTTCTTCATTTTACATCTATCCCTCTGGCATATCTTGTCCATTAAAACCAAAATTCTTTGTCGGTAATGCTAACGATAAACTTGGCATATTGCATCCTTTACACATTTCTTGCCCATGCACGTACTGAATTTGATATTTTTTCTTTTTTATTAGTGGACCTGTCAGTTGCTCAGTCTTCGAGTATCTGAATTTCTGCTACGTCCTATAAAACAATCGAAAAAGTATTACAAGCAAACACCATATAATATTCTATATTTTGTGTAATTCAAAAATAAGATCAACGATCAAGTTGTTAGTAAACTAGATATTGTCCTAAAGATATTCACGATATTCAAGATATTCATTTTTATTTATAAAATTGGCAAGAGAACTAGTCACGAAGAAGGAAGAACGTTTCGAAAAGGATATATGCCAGGATATTTGTGCATTGAGGCTAAGAACGAACTCGTTTGCATAATCTGACAGAGCAAGATAAGAAGTATCAATGTGTTCAACATAAGACTCACTACTCTACAAACCACGGCGAATAGGATAATAGATATGAAGGTATTTTCGGGAAGAAACATTCAACAAGATGCATAGGGTCGGACTAAGCCAACACAATTTCTTCACAAATTTCACAGTTTGAAGCAAAGCTATAACATGTGCAAGTTACAAAATAAGCTATCTATTGTCACGTTAAGGCAAACCATTTGCTGATGGTGCATTGATCAAAGATTGCATTATAAAATCTGCACAAATGCTGTTTCTTGAGGTTCGTCATAAATTTGCATATATCTCCTTATCAATAAATACCATGGCCGGAAGAATAACATAGGTAGAGGATAGTATAACATATCAAATACAGATATTATCTTCGAGATGAATGTATTTCATTAGCTATTAACGAGATCACATAAAGGATGTTACTCAGATTTATGTTTTTATTCGTGCATGTCCTTTACGATATCCTCAAGATATTCCAAACAACTTGCCGAAACATTTGCCGAGCTTACATATGTCGGCATATTGCTTGCATATAATATTGCCTTCAACTAATGTTAATGGAAGCTTTCCATTATTAAAATTAGAATGGAAATTAGAATTTTATAAAATCACTTCATTGTAAATGTGTTGATTGCCTTATTTTAAACTTAAATTAATCATAATCGAACAATTATTAGTAAAATGGCATTAAAATAATAATTAAATTACATTAAATTATAAATTATTGATATTATTAGTAAATATAAAATTAATAAAATTTACTTAATTTGAAATTTAATTATTCCGTAAATAAACAATAAATAAATTAGTTCTTGAATACGGATTAATATAATATAACAACTATATGATATATTAACGGCATAAAACAGAAAGGCTTGGATTTTTCAATTGATCATCATATTTTTCATTGTGATTAATGGGAATGGACCGAAACTAGATGATTTTGTCAAGATGATGAGGCCCAAAACTAGTATACGAGTAGAATAACGTGTTTCTTAATCCAACCATATGATTTACTTAATAAGATCCGAAATTAAATCATTCGTGTTTATAATACTTTGATTTGTATTATAACCATAAAGTCATATAAAGGCACATTCACTTTTAAAATACAATAAAATATTTGCCAAATATCCAATCTAAATATATCATTTCTGTGAATTGAACTAATAACATTTAACAATATTATAGAAAATCCATAAAAGTTCAGTATTTCAATCAAATGGTAATCGGGAAGAGTGCTTATTCGAAAAAGATAATTGCTTTAAGCGCAAAGATATTTGGGGAAATATCGCCAAATGTTAAAGAACCTAATGCGAAAGCGATTGTTACAATGATGGCAGAAAAGCCACTTGACAAAGATGAAGTTGTTTCGATGAATTATTATCCCAGGTATCAGGAAATGGACTTGCTAACACGCGGACTTCGAGAAATTGGCCTGTATAGGTATGTCAATCTCAGCTACACCGCAATAATCCAATTATTTATAGTCAAACAGATTTTATTAAAATAGAATAATGCATTGAATCGGATCAAAATTTATTTAAAAAATTATAACAGAAAATACAACTTTAACGCCGCTTGCATGTTGTATTCAATAAACTGTTTAAAATAAGATTATCATTTAATTGAACTATATTAATATTTTATAATATTAATTATAAATATTAATAATATTTAATATTATTAATTGTATTATTAATAATTATAATATTATAATAATTATATTATTGATATTATTTTTCTCCCTCTACTTTATTTTCATTGATAATACACCTTTTATTATAATAGCTGTTTCGTAACATTTGACTATTTTATATTGTGTTTTTACTATTTTAACTTAAAATCTAAAAGGTGCTCAGCAAAATGTTGTTTTATTCTGTCAAACAATTGTCTTGGTTTAATGGCAGTCAACAAGCAAAGAGAAATTTATGAATAAAAATTCAAACACTGCACTTTTAGATTTTAAAGAAATATGAGTCACTTACACAATCAAGATAGCTTGCTTAAATTGCTAATACATTGCAGTTTCCACGTTGATTTTTATAACTTAAATAAAATATACTTTGGAAGCAGGATAATATGCAGCATTAAGCATTCATTGTCTTCTCATTGCATAATTTTTTAAACTGTTCAGAGCACCAAAGAAACGAGATTGTCTAATGGTAGACCCTTCATTAATTATTTGTAACTAACGAAGCTGTTTTCTTTAGATAGGGATCCCAACATTTGCTGTTTCGCATTTTAGAAAATTTGCAATTAAATCTCAATCCTTACATTTATATACAAACATAATAGTCATATGAAAATTATTAATACAATTCATACTTCGTCAAATACAAGGTCTCGCACCTCGGCTGAGAAATCTTGATTTAGTAAACATGTGCCTTTCTCGTTGACATACTGATGCATCGATTGCTATTGATTGCAAATATTAGAGAATTAACCGGCCGTAATCAATATGAAAGTACAAAGGAATTTAATATCGCGTATAAAATATAAACCAGATGTGATTATTTTCTATAAATTATAAGAAAAACATTATTTCCATAATAATTACTGATAAATAATAAATTATCTCCATATTTTATTTTTCATAAATAATTTAATAAAATTAAATAAAATAATTTAATAACATAATACATTATTTCCATAAATTATGATTTACTTTCCTTAAAATATAAAATCAGAGAATTAAAAGATAAATCATTTTCATAAGAAATTATCTAAAGCATTGATGTTAACGGCGTTAAATATATGTATTTACTTCAATTTCTTCTCGAACTTGATCAAAAAAGCTTTATTTTTTGATTTCAAACTACGTCGAACGTTTCGAAATTTTATTCTTTTTCAAATATAAATATTATTTATATGCATATTTATATGTTATTAATATAAAGAAGAAGCATCGAGCATGCAGACAATTTCTAAAAATTTCGCCTTTTTTAGGCTTTGACAATTAATTGTATAATTTTATCTCCCTTGGTTTTTTAAGATATAAAATTATATAATTAATTGACAAAGCCTAAAAGGGCGAAACGCTTTAGAAATAATTTGCATGTTCGATGTTTCTATTTTATATCATACAAATATGCACTCACATCTGAGTCCCGAAGGTACTTTCATTTATGTATTACTAATCCACCATTTTATTATTTCGCCATTTTCTTCCGTGGTAAAATACACCACGGAAGAAAATCATTATAATCGATAAACTTGTGTCAATTTATCGTTATTTTTATTAATCCGTAACCGTAATAGGAAAATTTAAATGTGTACATTAAGAATATAAACACCCAGTACATAGAAGTTGATTATAGAATGAAGCAACATTCGGAATACCTGCTGATTACATCCGGAGATACCTAGAATAAAGCATGAATTCCATTTAACAGCCATCGCTCTAGGAATCAGTTGACCATATCATTTGAAATATATTAATATGCTTTGCCATTAACAAAGCATACCGATGACCTCGTTTTGCTTCAAATACATTGACTGTTAATCCAAATCTGCAAATCATATCAAAGATTATTTGCGCTGTTGTTTTAAGGGATGAAATGCAAGATATCAAAGATGAAATGGAGCGACGAAGATTTATGCGAGGCAAAAGTCGACTAAGTAGATGGCAGAAGTTTAAAAAATCTGAACCAACACCATGAATGAATATTAGCTACGTTTTCAATTGTTCAATTTTAAATAGAAAATGTGTTACTTTAATATTTTGTATCCGGTATGATACAAAACGTTTGTTATCAAATAATTGAGATATTTTTAGGATGGAATGAATTTAGAGTACACTGTTTTACATACCATATATGTAAAAAACTCAAATAACATGAATTAGTTGTTAAAGTAATACAAATTCCATTACCTATTTATATAAGCATCATCGATTAAGAAAGGTAGAACATTTAGACTGGAAACATTCTGTTAAAATAAGAGATTGTATAAATTCTATCATGTCAATATGTGCAATGAATAATTGATAAGTAACGATCAATCATTGCTATGAATCATTGTCATCATCAGGATTCAAATAATTAATATTAATAATATTAAATATATTATTAGATATAATATTAAATAATATTTTAATATTAAATAATCAATATTATATATTAATAAAAATAACTGGTGACGATGTAAATACGAAATAATTACCTTTATTTTTTAATTATTACACACCTACATGGAAGTTTTAAACTTGCATGCATTTTACAAACTTCGTCAATATGCATAAACTGGAATGCGCCTACCACAGATGCCTAGCCCCATATGGGCCGTGGTGACCTTAGTCTACTAATCGCTATATAGTGGTATCATTAGTGTTGACCTGTAGCTACACAACTTCGGCAGTACCTGATCCTTAGTATATTTATGAAAAGAAATCGCTAAGCGCACGCTACTCCACCTGGTTACCAGCCTTACATTTGGTACGGTTTCCTAATTAGTGACTTCACATGACAACACGTGTGTGGTCAAGTTCGAAACGACCCATTGGCAGCTAGGCATCTGTGGTAGGCGCATTTCGGGTTAAGCTTACAGACGAAGTTTATAAAAAACATGCTAGTTATAACTTTCTTCTTCATGTGTAATACTAAAAAAGTGAAGTCAATTATTTCGTATTATATATTAATATTAACATTATATATTAACTTTAATATTAATATTATAAATATTAATATTATACTTAATAATATTATCTTAATATTAACACAATATTTCTTAGCAATAAATTTATTTACAAACTTATATTTTCAAATTTGTTATTTAGAAATGTAAAAATATATATAATGTATATATATATATATTAAAGACAATAAAATGGTCATTATGTAATGTGATTAATCTCATTTAATTGAAAGGTCATATACAGCGAACGAAAATTGAATTTGTTTAATATTTCGACTGAACAAATCTAACATTACCAGAATATTTAATTTGAAAATACAGGATGATTCGAAAAGATTAGTTGTTTATTCATATAGCCAAGTTATCTTAGCTATCTAACTTGACAACTAACCGATTACAATAAACTATTCCGGATGATGACATTTGTTCTGCCAAAACAAAGTTGCAACTTTGAAATATTTAATAATTAATTCTTATTTCCGTTTAAATAGCTTATAGTTTATAGTTAGTGATAAAATACAAATTCAATTTATTTGCTCGTAATTTCAATTCAATATAATACGATTAATTAGACCGATTTCTAATATATTTAATATTTAATTCCTATTTCCGTTTGAATAGCGAATAGTTCATAGTTAGTGATAAAATACAAATTCAATTTATTTGTTCGTAATTTCAATTCACTTTAATACGATTAATTATACCGATTTCTAATATATTTTTTTAAATATTTAAAATATTTAAAAAAATATATTTAATTTGAAATATTTAATATTTAATTCCTATTTCCGTTTAAATAGCGAATAGTTCATAGTTAGTGATAAAATACAAATTCAATTTATTTGCTCGTAATTTCAATTCACTTTAATACGATTAATTATACCGATTTCTAATATATTTTTTTAAATATTTAAAATATTTAAAAAAATATATTTAATTTGAAATATTTAATATTTAATTCCTATTTCCGTTTAAATAGCGAATAGTTCATAGTTAGTGATAAAATACAAATTCAATTTATTTGCTCGTAATTTCAATTCAATATAATACGATTAATTAGACCGATTTCTAATATATTTAATATTTAATTCCTATTTCCGTTTAAATAGCGAATAGTTCATAGTTAGTGATAAAATACAAATTCAATTTATTTGCTCGTAATTTCAATTCACTTTAATACGATTAATTAGACCGATTTCTAAACATATTTATTCAATAAAATTTGGAAAAACCAGAAGATATCATTCAAATTTAAGAATTTTGATTAATTATAAATTATAAGTATAAATAAAAAGTCAGTAAATGAACTAATGACGCCGTATGAAGAAACATTTTAAGTAACTATTCTGAATTACTGTATCGTATCTTGTTTAATTTTCAACAATTAATACTATTACTGAAATAATACTAAAATAGTATAACTAGTTCAATATAACTAGCCTAATATTATTTTTTACGGTCTTAACCTGTCAATTTTCATATTGACGAAGTTATGACTTCGTCGGTTTGATTTATGAATATACAGAGAATTGTACGTTAGATCCGTATCAGCAAATCATAGAATCGACACCTTAGATACTTAACAAATTCATTTTTGAACAATCACCCAGGATTCAAATATAAAACTTGTTTTCATACCTCCTTTACGACACTCAACTTCAGAGAACAAGCCTTTACAAATGCAATTAATCTCATACATAAGCATTATAAATACGTTAGATCCACATTATATACCTCCTACGTCTACAAATATTAAAAGCTCGCTTTCGATTCAAAAAAACTTGTGTTTCGAACATTTGAAGTTAACTACTGACATATTGATGAACTACCGAACATATCCATTTTAATATCCTACCTGCGGATTATTCTCCTAACTTTTTGAATAAATCACACCATAAATATTTTTCGTAAAGACCAAGGCCTAGACTCGTATTCTAAATTGCACTTATAAGTCACTCACTTATAGTCAATCAAGTACATGCGTGTCATACAGTATCGTGATTATTATGTTTTCCTCCTAAAATGGCTTCGGTCCAAAAACAAATAATCTTTGATGCTATGAAATTCGTGAATGATTATGTCCTCAGTTGATTTTCTCGAAAAGGTCCTTGTATGCAAAATTTATCGATTTCAAGCAATCATTTGATACAGTAGATCTTAGCTTGTTGCTTGACAAACTTAATTCCGAAGTAAGCAACCTGTGCCATTTTTTACATCTAATATGATTTTATGTCAACATTATCGATCTTCAACATAATCGTTTATGAGTTTCATATGACCTGAACAATACAAGGTTTTTCGCAAATCGTAGTATCTAACAACGTAACACACTTAGTTCTAACGATTTTCTCTGAACTCGGTAATATTATCCAAAGATTTTTCGCTTGGCCGGATCTTTAGGACTGATCTTAAGTATATCAATAAATGTAACTAGGATTTTTTCCATCATGATGTTTTTTACTAAACATATAAATCGCAAATTCTCCAAAATAGCGAAAAATTCGAAACAGCGAAAAAATTCGGAATCGCGAAAATTCTAAAATAGCGAAAAATTCGGAATTTCAATATTTTCATGACGCTCATCGATATGTTAGAAGTATGATCTAACTATAATCACCTACGATTTGCTGGCAATTTGATTAAATACAACTGCTTTTAATTTTCATCAGCTAGATAAATGTCAGTTGAGATGATAAAAGAAAAGATAATTATTGGCCTTTGCCCAAAAAATGAGATTTGTGGGTAGTGAGATACTTTCCTTGTTGAAACTTTGCTTAAAATTAATCAGTGCTACATTCAAACTAGATCACACTGCATAATTCGCTACTAATCTTTCCAAGTTTATTCAAAAGACGATTTCGATGAATCCTGAATAATATCTCACTACAACGTTCACCCAATTTAAATGAAGCAAGCCATGTAAAGCTAATTTGGAATGTGCTAGTTTATAAATACCATTAGAATCCCACAAAAATATTTGCAAAGTGTATTTGTATTCTATTCAGAATCGGATCAGGTGTCCAATACTCAAATTTATCGAATATCGACATAATAGGTGAAAATTCTAGCTTCCTCAATTGACCAGAAGTTAAGGTCCATCTTCCATCGCTGTACATATACTCAGTTGATATCTTGGGTTGCTACTTCTCTCCATCAACATTGCATCAAATACTGTAGAGTAGTTGAAAATTTTAAAATATTTTTTTTGTTTATATTTGAAAATTTAAAAGAAAATTAAAAAACTTTTTGCGTTCAAATGTTTACGCCAAATATTTTATATTTCAATAACTAATATCATCATTTTTGAAACACATAATAAAAAATAAAAATTTTTGTTAAACATATTTTATAAAAAAAGTATAACATATTTTATAAAAAAAATACATTTTATTGTTTAAGCAACTACAATATATTAAGATTTTATTAATATAAGATTTATTCTTCTGGTTGTGGCACAATATTATCCTCACAGGTATTATTTCTATTAATATTAATTGCTACTAATCAGTCTGGGTGCATCTCATTAGCTGCTGACCCAGACCTACATTTCACGTTTGACCCTTATTATCTGCTTTCTCCGTACACTGATGCTGATTGGTTTGAACTCAGGACGTCTGTATCTTGATTCAACGCTACATCTACTTGGCTGGCTGCTCCAGTTGTGTAGATATACATTGTTGTATATTACTTTCAGTAGGGGATCGTATTCTAACGATCTATTAGAAACCTACCTAGTTGTGTGATCCGCTAGCCGGATCACTGTTTTTCATGCTGCCACTTGCAATGAATGTTTTTAATTTAACTTGAATGCATCTGTGAGCTGAAATTCTTCTGGTTGTGGCACAATATTATCCTCACAGGTATTGTTCCTATTCTTGATACAGCAGGACGCTACTAATCAGTCTGGGTGGGTCTCATTAGCTGCTGACCCAGACCTACATTTCACGTTTCGACCCTTATTATCTGCTTGCTACGTACACTGGTGCTGATCGGATTTGGACTCAGGACGACTGTATCGCGATTCAACGCTACATCTACTTGGCTGGCTGCTCTAGTGGTGTAGATATACATTGTTGTTTATTACTTTCATTAGGGTTTCGTATTCTAACGATCTATTAAAAACAAACCCAATGTGTGTTATCCGCTAGCCGGATCACTGTTTTTCATGCTGCCACTTGCAATAAATGTTTTTAATTTAACTTGAATGCATCTGTGAGCTGAAATTCTTCTGGTTGTGGCACAATATTATCCTCACAGGTATTGTTTCTATTAATATTAATTGCTACTAATCAGTCTGGGTGCATCTCATTAGCTGTTGACCCAGACCTACATTTCACGCTTCGACCCTTATTATCTGCTTGCTACGTACACTGGTGCTGATCGTATTTGAACTGAGGACGTCTGTATCTTGATTCAACGTTAAATCTACTTAGTGGCTGCTCCAGTTGTGTATATATACAATGTATGTCTGGGTCAGCAGATGATAGATTCACCCAGGATGATTAGTAGCGGCCTGTTGTATCAAGAATAGGAACAATACCTGTGAGGATAATATTGTGCCACGACCAGAAGAATTTCAGCTCACAGATGCATTCAAGTTAAATAAGATTCACTAATATTAAGATTTTTCTGTCTTACAATCAAATATATTAAATCAATATTATTTAAGTTAGCAGTTTTCAATCGAGCTCTGCTCATCCCTTACAAGGAATTTTTGAAAGCTTCACTAGCACCGAATTGCATCTTAGAATAATCGAAAATACTTAGACGTTGTGAAATCAATACAGACTATAAATATTCATTAGTAAGTTGATTTACTTGACCATATTTTTTATTGTGAATTATATCTCGATACATGGACATATGTAGTGCCACACGTTTCCTTAAAACTCAATCACGTAAAACTCATAAAATGTAATCATTAAACAACGATTTAATCAAAAATGCAGTCGTTATTATGACCTGATATTAATTAAATTATCAAAATGTGTAACGAATACGGTACAAATTTAAATATTAAATATTTTTAAAGTTTTTAAATTTTAATAATTATTTATTTTAATTACATAATATAATAATATTTAATTTTCATTCATAGTAATTATATGTAATTTCATTTAATGGTTTGATTAAAAGATCAGTGCTTCTATTATATAGACTAAATGTACAAATAATGGTGATATATAACTTAATGAATAGTCAATTCAATATCAAATTTCAGTCTAACAGTTATTGAACATCTACACATTTGTTAATTTTGACTGTTTAGCCATCAGTTGTTTGGGATACGATGAGAGATCACGTACTGACCATAATCGTTCAGCACGCTGGGTGAGAGTGCCTCCACATTTTAAGCCTCTTTGTTTGAGCTCGAGTTTCAATCTGTCGGGCCCTAAAGACAGGTAATGGTCAATTGTCGATAAGCTCTTAAGGTCAAGTTTCTCATATTGTTCGTATTGATTTTGTTGCTCGCTGGTTGACACTTTTTCGTTCTTTGCATCATTATTACTAGTCAAAGTATCGCTGCAGCTTGAAGAACATTCTGAAATCGATTCACCTCCATTCTCTGCAGGTTTCTTGTCGTTACTGGTTGTATAATTATCAACGCTTTCAGTTAAATTATTATCTGATGCAATATGATCAAAGCTTATATCCACTATTCTACTATCGCCGTTTTTGTTGGACATTTTTAGATTATTTACAATAATTTAATATCATATTTATTTTATATTAAATAATAATATTAAATACATATTTGATATTTCGCTAACCTCTGTTAGCGTTTTCAGAAAATTACCTTTTTTATATTATAATTAGATTGCAATTTTCTGATAATGTTAATAGAGGTTAGCGAAGTATCGAATAAAATTTTACCATATTTTAATCCGTCTCTAATAATTCTTTATAATTAATTATACTACAATATAAAATAATGTCGCAGCTTCGTATGCATCCAATTCATTTTAAAATTTAACGATTGATAAAATTCTGAAACGATTATTAGCTTATTATAATGCTTGATAGCATTTAATAGACAATAATCGATCAGTGTATGCCTTGTCGTAAATATAGCAATTGATAAGTTTAAACTAGTGATTCTAATATATTTCACTAAAAAAGATAATTTTTATAAAAATACCACTTAAATGTTACTTGTTGATGAAGAACTAAAATTTATAATAATGTGTAATAATTGTATAAAAAGTTATATATTATAACTATATAATAATAGATATATAATAATAAATATATATATACAAATAATTGTAAAATAAAATGTATTAGTCGCTCAAATATAAAAACTAATAAAATCATGAATTATATATTGTGATTAATTATAAACAATAATTATAAATAAATTATGAATAATATAAATATTAGATAAATATTAATTAATATAATTAATTTTTAACGTATAATTTTTTTATAATACTGTAATAAGTATGCAAAGAATAGTAGAAGTCATACTGTAAATATATAAAAATACAGCATGTGATACAATAAAAAGTCAGTATTGATAACGAAACGTCAAGTGTATAAAGTGTATACTTTATAGATGTTAATTATAAGTTTATTCTGTTCGCTGGAGATTTCAATAATGGATTGAAAAGTTATCAAATGGCGTTATTAGTACAATTAATAAAAAATTATAAGTTGTAACTACGTTTACAATTACATTTTAAGTTACAATTATTTAAATCGAAAATTATTTGTAAATACGCATTAAATTTGACTATTGTTTTGTATAATGTAAATGAAAAATATGTAATAATTATATTGCCTTGAAAAAAAATAATTCTATAAGCAAACATAGTTTATCTCTCAAATTAATCTACTAACTTAATTTCTAGATATTCACTAAAAATGATGTACTTGGCATCTTATTTGTTAACTGACTCTGCCGGTAAAAATGGTGTTACCGTGAGCGATATCATAAAGATTTTTAAAAACGCTGGTATCGAGGATTTCGATGAGGACAAAGCCAAGGAAATTGTGAACAAATGTTTGGGCAAGTGCAATGATGAGTGGGTACAAGAAGGAGAAGTTAGTATATCGGCCTTGTGCAAAGCAGTATGCGACGGCTTATTCCCACCCTGCAACACATCTAATGAATCCCATTCTGAATAGAAATAGAAAATTAATTTCATATTTCCCGTAATAGGAAATAAATGTATTGATTGCTCATTTTTCTCTAGATCATGCTCAAATTATCAGAAAAACAAGTATAAATTTTGCATCGATTAGTAATTAATGTATTTTTTATTTCCTTGATCCTGTCCAAAATACAAAATTTGTGATGAAATTCTTTAATTAAATTAGCGTTAGCTTATAATGCGTGAAAATATTATGTAGTATTTTACTTTTATATAATTTCAGCGTTTTGGTTAATAATCAGTCCGAAATGAATCACAAGACAAAGGCTGAAGAAGACAAGTGCTGAATTATGCAGTGAAGAGTGAAAATATTATAATTTTATAAATGTGGTTTATATTAAATGATATATCATTTAATAATACCAAAATACGGACAAAGAATATTTTTATAAATTTAGATTAGATAGTTTTAAAGATACGAAGAAATTTTTATTTATTTACCAGTATAATATTTCGATAGCTCCTGCTATCAGGATTAAAAAAAATAATGTTCACAAAATTTTGCTAAGCATTGATGGTTAGCATAGAATGTTCACAAAAGCACAAACATTGATGTGCCCCGCATTTCTACTTAAAACAGAAAATAACGAACCAAACATGCATACAGCACAAAATTGAAAAACACACATTTTGAAACAAACTATCCAACACAACATTAAACAAAGCACATTGAAACAAACTTAGAAATTCGGGGAATATAAATGCATGTATTTTTGCATAAATGTTAAAAAAAAACGAATTTTTTTAAACATTTTATTGTAATCCTGATGATTACAGGAGCTATCGAAATATTGTACTGGAAAATAAATAACAATTTTTTCTTCTTTGTTCCTTTAAAATTATCCAATCGAAAATGGAAGAAGATAATGAATTTAGTGTGTACTATTCAATAAATTTAGATTTTTATATTTTTGTGTGTCACAATAAATATTATATTTGGAAAAAACTTATTATCGCCAAGGTAATAAGGATACGTTGAGTTTGTTATATAAGTTAAGTTAAGTTTGGACAAAATGTATATATATAAAAGTATATCTTTGACCATTATCCTTTGGTCGATATATAACAGTCTATATTAAATTAAATTGACAATTCCTTTAGTCAACATTAAATAGTAAAACAAACTTACAGAGCTTTCAAATTCTTGGTAATATATTGTAATTCAAACTCCACAATTATAAAGAACGTTTTTGTTTCACAATTAGAAAAATCTCTTTTGAACGCATCATATATATAGTACTTATATTTTTAATATAAAATATATTTTTAATATTGTATAATATTATATTAATATTACATATTAATATAATACAATATTATAAAATAAGATATAATATTATATATCTTAAGATAGTAACACGTTTAATATTTATGAGTAGATTTTAACGAGTTATTAAAGTTATTAATAACTTCAACCAGTTATTAAGCAGCTTATAGCCAAAGTTGACTGAAAAAAACTCTTTCATTCAACTACAATTAAATAATAATAAATTGTCTAAAGCATTACTATATCACAACAACTATTGATGAATTTGGTCTACAGCCATTTTTGCGTCCACCATAGATGCAACAAGCGCTTCAAGATTAGTATCACAGCTATGAAATCCCACTGTCTGCATTTGTACAAGTTCGGATGCATAAAGTTGTTCTTGAGTTTGGTTTGGTTGTTGATTTGTCGGCTGATGTTGCTGGAGATGAAGACGATCTAATGGTTGAAACAACGAAGCAGTATAATCTTGATTTGAGTATTGTAAATTTTGAAATACTGTTGTTGCATAAGCTGTTTGTCTATTGCCTGGTGATCGAATAGAATTCACATCAGATAAAGTAGATTGACTATTCATTTGATTATCGACTAGACCGCTTATATTTGAAGATATCAACTGTGAATATACTTGTGGGGATGTGTCCTTAAAACGAATTAGGTTCTGTAGAATTTGTACTATCAGCCGCAATGCTCGAGGATTTGTGTATAGATCACGAATTTCAGGTATTGGCCACTGACTTATAAACTCATGAATTACACGATGTACTTGTTCTCTTTGTCTTTCGTCCTGTATAAATTCATATGTACGCAGCAGATTAAGTAGAATACCAGGATCGCGGATAGAATTATCCATATTTGGGTTAAAACTGGATGCCCGCAACATGTCGAATAACATGCGAGGATTGTCATCAGCGCCTAATAATAAGCGAGGATTAACATGTACTAATAAGCGAGTATTAATTAACATGCGAGGATTTTCAGCAGCGCCTACTTTAGAACAAAAACTTTTACTGTTTTTGTTCTGAAGTTAAATTACGATAAGTTACGATAATATTCAATTTTTATTAAAAAACCAAATTTCACTATATTCATATAATTTATAATAAATGATTTATTGCCGATTATTCGATATATCATTTCAGTAGCCAGTTGTATTTATTTTAACAAAATTGAACTTAATTTATCTATCCTTGCTTACTCTGAATTATTATAAGATTATCATTTACTTGCTAGTTGGATAGACTTAGTGTATAGTAAAGCTTTAATTAAAGCTATTGATTTTTCCTGGTGCATCAAAATCAAATCACAACGATCTAAACTTTTATTAATTCGTATTCTTATTGTGATTTGATTTATGCCGATATCATATTTTATATTTAATATTAAATAATAAATTAAATATATTAATATTTAATTTAATATATCAAATACATATTATAATTTTAACAAGTTTACGAGTTTCTTATAAGTTTCCTAATAAAAGGAAAGTTTTTGTCTTAATTTTAATATAATTTCCTTGTATTGACGGTATTATAAATACGTGAACATTTATCATAGATACGTGAACATCAGATCAATCAATTTGTCTGATGGTCATTTTTATTAAGTGACGGAGAAATCACAATTCGAGATGACACCGTATAAGATGTTATACACTTTCATCAAATGAATTCTTAATTTTAAGGAATGGCTGTTATCTCAAGCTAAGAATCAGCAATCGAAAGAAGATGCGAAATTAGAGCGTCTAGAACGTAAGAGACGCAATCCTCCTAGACATTTTTTTGAAGATGTGAAATACAAGCGACAAAAAGAGGCAATTGAGCGTGAACTAAACGATGCAATCGATCATGGTGAGTTGTTAAAATTGTTTAATTAGGCAGTCATATTATAGTTACGAATCGCTTGCATCGAAAATTCAGATGTTAGTAAGTATGATGAATCAATCATTAGCTCTAAAATCAATCATTAGCTCCAAAATCGAAATCCTCAAAATATATTTATACTCAGTCCTCATCATATAATATTATTGTATATTATCATTTTATTATTGTATATTTCACTCTTTTATGGCAAGCAATCGTAAACCATTCGATTATAAATACAAATTGGAGGAAATATACCGTTTAGAGCAACTGAAAATCCGAGATGTAACTATTTCCGATGCTGGTATATATTATCAACGAAGTTGTTGATAAAGTCTGGAATGTCTCATACTTTTGAATGTACTTCTATTTATTTTATTACTTTGTATCTCCTACTTTATATTTTACTATATAATTGTCTTGACGCTTGCCGGATATGTTGTGGGATGTTGTTTTTGATGTTCCCAGCTCATTTGATCCTGATTTATCACTTCTAGATTAATTAAAACAAAATTTTAAAATTGCAATTTATTTAGAATTTGAACTGTTTGTATTATTACTGTTTAATTAACATTGAGTAATTAATAATCCTATATTCAAGTTTTGTTCATTTTTAATGATTAACCGTATAGCTGATTTTTCCGTGATATATTTACCTCATGTAAAATTTTGTCACTGGGCAACATTATATAAAATGCTTAATGCTTTAAGAATATACATTGTCTTTATCATTTTAAATATCAAAATATTTATAATATATTAATTTTAGGTTTCCAGTTACTCGCTAATCAGAAATGCGCAAAGGCTCATCAAGAGAAGCGTCGCGACTGTACATCTGCCTTACGTTTAATTGGAATTCCTGAGGAATTAGGTATTACATTGTATACTGAATATAAATCAATTATAATGATGTCTCTTCAGATGACGATGAAGATGAAGAAGAGGAAATTATATGTATCAGTCAAGAATTGTACGATAAACTTAGCGATCAAAGTTTATATTCACAATTCTTAAAAGCCAAAGGTCAATTACTAAATAATTTTGAAAGGGAATTTAAAAGTAGATTACTACTTTTAAATTTTGTTGATTAGAGATACACTTTTAAAAATTATATCTCTGAATTTGTTCGGAACTGTTTATGACACCATTCCATTTATATCTGCTATTTAGCAGGTTATTCATATATTTAAAAA
>WNNJ02002479.1:0-22798 GCA_012934845.2 Pomphorhynchus laevis
CAACAAACGATTTTTCGATAAAAACGAACTGTGGACTGAAATTACTAAAGCCGCGAGTAAAATAACTCCAGCGGATATAAAAAATTTAACAAGCTCAATGGACAACCGGCTTATACGTTTGTTAGAGTCTCGAGGTCGCTACATTAATATGTAAACTTTTTCTAACAATTGTTTGATGTCTACTTATTCAATTTTATCATCTGGAGAAATTCCACTCTGGAAGAAAAGTCATTCAAATAAAAAATAATATATGCTGCATAATAACGTCATACACTTATAAACGCTAAAAATCGATAAAATCGGCATTGCATATTTACTCTTAACTGCAGACAATTTAGTTTATTGCAGTCTAAGTCGAAGGTTAATAAAGAATAACATTCGCAAATTTCATAGTTATTAGATAAAATGTACACAATTTAATCGTAAAAGTACACATTTGCATAATAATTTCATACGCACTGTATATATAGTCGAAACGTTTTTAAATATATAGTCGAAAATATATAGTCGAAACGTTTTATAAATATAGTCGAAACGTTGTATATAGTCGAAACGTTTTAAAAATAATGCTCAGTTGTTTGGATTTTGTTTTTTTTGTGATTTTGAGAACATTAATTATATATAAGTATCGCTCTATGGTCAAAAGAGCTTGATCAAAAACCGATCAAGCTCTTCTCTTATACATATAAAAAGCATCTCCTTTGGGACGATCTCGGCTGACAAAACAAAAACTCAAGGCCTAATGTCACAGACATTACTTGCAATTCTGCCTTAAAAATCGCATCACTACGAATGGACTTAGAATAAAGATAAAGTTACAAATTAATAAGAGTCTCATTTCTGAACCTGACTACCAAAAATTTATACACTGGTTCGACAACGTTATAAAGAATGCCAAAATGCAGTTAACGAAGGTTCTATGCAAGTTTTATTCTAGAACTGTCGTTACTACAAAAGGCAAGATCATCGGGACTTTGCAAGTTTCTATTGACGGGTAAATGTAAAAAATTATCGCATTTATTCAGGGGAAAGGTTGCAGTTGATGAATTAAAACGAACTACATGTAGTAGATATCGTAGATACGTGAGAGCAAGCAGCGAATCAACGAACAAAAGCAGACCAAATACGAAGACGAATAATAATATTATCAATCTTTCACAAATCGACATTCCAGAGGAACAGATGAAAATTCGCTGGTACGGGTTGAAGTTTGTTCCAACACCGCGGGAATCCAACCGATTCGCTTTATATCACAACATAAAATATATGGCTGATAATATATTTAGAGATACTACTAAAAAATCAGCAATTCGTAATCTGAAAACGGAATTTTTGCCATCAGCCAGTATTCAAAATATTCAGCACTACTTCCGAATGCAAGGCCAATGCAAAATATTGATATGGGATTGGTCAGAACATTGCAATCATGGTGTCAAAACAATAAAATAACATTGCGCAATGCTGACAAAGGAGGACAGACTGTAGTGTATATCTAAACGACTATAAAGCAGAAGGATTGAGGCAGTTATCAGGCAATGCATACCGAGAAATCACATTGGATGAACATAAATCAATATTGCAAAGTGTTGAGAATACGATCGATCTTATATTTTAAGGAGACGAAATGAGTACACATCTGAAAATGGTAAATCCGCAACCAGGAAAAATATATCTCTTAGCAAAGATCCACAAAAATATCTCACCGTGCCCTGGGAGACCTATCATTAGTAATATTGGAACTGCGACAGAACAACTAGTCAAATACCTATATACACTTCTCCTACCAATCTTTAAAACTCGTAACTCGTACCTAGCAAGCACCGATGACTTTCTAAGAAAACTTAAATCTCACAAGCACTCGATTCCAACAGGATCTATCTTGCTAGGCATTGACATCGAATCATTATATACTTCAATTTCTATTGAAAAAGGAATCGAATCGATTCAACAGTGGACTCAGGAATCAAACTATAGCATTTAAGAACAACGAAAAGTGATAGAATTGCTTAAACTAGTACCGACGTCTAATACATTTGCATTTGAAGAGAAATGTTACAAACAGATTATTGGTACATCAATGGGATCACCTGTTGCACCGGTTTTCGCTGGACTCTATGTTGCACGAATAGAGGAAGGATTCTTCTCAACGTATTTACACAAACCTTATATATATTGGCGATACATTGATGACATATTTGTAGTATGGACGCATGGGGAATATAACTTAGTCTTGATGTTGTATGAACTAAACAAAGGGAGTGAGCTACATTTTACGCACGATCGAGTCAACCCGTTGCCATTTCTGGATACTAAAATCTATAAAGACAAGGATGTTAGAATACAAACACAAATGTTTCGCAAATTCGACAATACAAGAAACTTAATTCATTCGGATAGTTTTATTCCAATTAAGACGAAAAGACTAATGATTAAAAATGAATGCACACGTGCCAGAAAGATATGTTAAACGAACGACTCTTATGAAAATGCAAGCAAACAGTTATTATCAGAATTCAAAGATTTCACGACTTTTATGAAAATGCAAGCAAACAGTTATTATCAGAATTCAAAGACCTCGGGTACACCAGCAATGCATAATGAGACAAAAATTTATTGTAATTTATTCGAATTAATCGGAATACATTGCTAAAAGCCAAGAAACCGACAGACGTTTGCAATATCGAGACCTACTTTCAAAGGTTTGAGTATCATACGGCATTAATGAATATTCAAAAAGATGTGAGAGCAACTTTGAAAGAGATCACAGTAGATAAAGATGGAAACATACGAATGCCATTGTTCGCATTGAAAAGTAACCGAACGCTGCAGCAGATAATATGCAATGCGCAGACTTCGTCGAATGGTAGAAGCAATGTGGAAAAAAGCGGCGCAAGTGTTGCCAGGAAATGGAAGATACAAAAACAATCAAAAGTAATATGACAGGAATGCACTAAAGATCCATGGAAACAACGATTGCAAATCCAAAGGAAACATATACATTTGCTCCTGCAAAATGTGCCCAGCCCAATATGTGGGACAAACTGGCCTGGAAATGCATATTCGTGCAAGTAATCGACGGTCAGATATACGTAATAAACGAGCCAACAACGATAACGCAGTTCATCATTGCATACACAATGAAGCACACATAATGATAACGGCAATCATAGAATCCGGCATTGAAGATATGGCGAAACGCAAACAACGTGAACTATATTGGATTGATCAACTGTGCACTGACATGCAACTGAATAAGGAACATTTTTACAAATTTGTATAAAAATCAGCAACCTACTTTCATATTCAGAAGCACATGTGGCAATTATAGTGTCGGTAGCCACTTATATATAAAATGTATAAAAGTGATGCTTTTATTAAGTTTAGAATTGTAAGGTATTGTAGCATTGTTTAACTGACGAAGACAGAAACAGTCGAAACGTTTTAAAAAAAGTGCTCAGTTGTTTGAATTTTATCTTTTTGGTGATTTTGAGAACATTGATTATATATAGGGTGTATGAAATTGGATATCATCAATGAAGGATTCTGTAGCTGGTTTTCAATGCGAAAGTCACCTTGTGTGGCCTAGCAACTATTCAATACAAAAATAATCATCCATCAAAGGATCACCAGTTCCGATTTCAATCGATCTACATGATCCCATACGAAACAATCTATAAGAAGCATGTCAGAGAGCATCTCGAACAATGCAGTTTCTGGAGATCATGATGGAAAGTTTCATATACTGTGTGAAATCTGGTAATCCTGGATTCGTAGCCTAGCAGTCAAAAGCGCAAGCCAGGTACGGAGAGCGAGAGCTCGAATCGCGGATAAGTCAAATTTCAGAAGGAGAAGAGTTGGTAGTCAGCCTTCTGACGAGTCCAGGGCTACCAACATATGGCAAAAAGCGGGCGAAACGAAAACGGCTGTGGCAATAGTGCCGTTAGTAGTCAGGGTATATATATCTCAAATTTTAGCACAAATTAATGAAAATTAGTGAAAACAATAACCGGGAATATAGATACTTTGTAAAAGTATCTATATATAGATATTGTAAAAGTATATATATAATAGTAGTGCACGGATGTGCTGAGTAAACAACGGTCCAGGATTTCTTACGAAATACGGCATTTATACTAAATGGTGTTGCTTGATAGACTGGACTTCGATTTACGACTTTCAGTTACCATGTCACTTTTAGACGACCACTTCAGCATCGAAATGATGAGTACCCGGCAACACTCATCAGTAGAATGAGGTACATACTGGTCGTTTCGGTTGCCTGTGTGACATTGTGAATAAAGGCGTTTCCGACACTTTGCTTAATTGTCTGAGGCTTACGCTCCTTAACCAGATCGAATTGCTGTGCTGACCATCCTTAAACACTAGGCAGAGGTTGTTGCTGAATAAAGCTCTTATTATATATATGTATATATGCCTCTTCATGAGGAAAACATAGTGATATATATATATATATATATATATATATATATATATATATATATCACTATGTTTTCCTCATGAAGAGGCATATATACATATATATAATAAGAGTTTTATTTGAATCAGTATTGCTCGAGATTGCGCCTCTTTCACATTTTCAATGAATTATCACACGGAGTTTCGGCTGCTTGAGGCAGCTATATATATATATATATATTTATTTTTTTTATATATAGGCTTCGTATAACATCGTATATATACCTGAGTTTCGTATAGCATATATATGCCTAAGTTTCGTATAGCATCGTATATATACCTGAGCTTCGTATAGCATCGTGAGGAATTGCTTGTGTCTTTACAGTTATCACAAAAGCAGTCAAAACGCACCCTAACCACTTCATCCGACTGACGATGACTGCTGGGTTGTTAGGAGCGTATCGGAGTGATACATTAGACTAATAAAGCTGATAATCGAAGTCCCGTTATTTAGCAGCACATATGGATTAAAAATCAATCGTAGCCAGCTTTGTCTCCTGGACCACAGTTAAAAGCGATTTTTCGCAATTATAATTTATAAAATGACGCATTCCTTTTGGAATCCTGTGAGAAATTCAGTGCCCTCGTAATCAACGGATACGCATTTGTGCCTTATATAAAGAATAACTAGAAGGTCCACACACGCAACAAGCTAGTAAAAACGTTTTTGTACCTGAGCTTCGTATAGCATCGTGAGGAATTGCTGGTGTCTTTATAGTTATCACAACAGCTGTCGAAACTTACCCTAACCACTTAATCAGACTGACGATGACTGCTGAGTAGTCAAGAACATCTCGAAGTGATACAGTAGACTGATGGAGCTGATAATCGAAGTCCAGTTATTTAGCAGCAAATATTGATTAAAAATCAATCGTAGCCAGCTTTGGCTCCTGGACCACAGTTTCAAGCGATTTTTCGCAATAACAATTTATAAAATGACGCATTCCTTCACGAATCCTGTGAGAAATTCAGTGCCCTCGTAATCAACGGATACGCATTTGTGCCTTATATAAAGAATAACTAGAAAGTCTACACACGCAACAAGCCAGTAAAAACGCTTCTGCATCTGAGCTTCGTATAGCATCGTGAGGAATTGCTGGTGTCTTTATAGTTATCACAAAAGCTGTCGAAACGTACCCTAACCACTTAATCAGACTGACGATGACTGCTGAGTAGTTAGGAACATCTCGAAGTGATACAGTAGACTGATGGAGCTGATAATCGAAGTCCAGTTATTTAGCAGCAAATATTGATTAAAAATCAATCGTAGCCAGCTTTGGCTCCTGGACCACAGTTTCAAGCGATTTTTCGCAATAACAATTTATAAAATGACGCATTATTTTTTGAATCCTGTGAGAAATCCAGTGCCCTCGTAATCAACGGATAAGCATTTGTGCCTTATATAAATAATAACTAGAAGGTCAACACACTCAACAAGCCAGTAAAAATGCTTCTGCACCTGAGTTTCGTATAGCATCGTGAGGAATTGCTGGTGTCTTTATCGTTATCACAAAAGCAGTCGAAATGTACCCAAACTACTTCATCCGACTGACGATGACTGCTGGGTAGTTAGGAACGTCTCGGTGTGATACATCAGTCGTTTCGGCTGCCTTGTGATATATTAAATAGGCATTTCCGAGAATTCGCTGACGTGGTAGTATGGGCATAACCTATTTACACTAACCGTGTGCTTTCCGGACCATCTTAATTTTATTCGGCAGGAATTTTACTTGCTGTCGTTGCTTGCTTTCTCACATGATTCTTTGGAGGATACATTTTTATAATTCTATATCTGACTGTGTTAAACTGTGCTCCGGGAGCTAATAAGCTTCAGTTTCATAATTGTAGATGTTGCCAAAAACCGGAGTTCGATTACAAGTAGAGCAGATTTTCTTATCACCTCCTAGACGATCTAATGGTAGCCGGCAGCACTCGTCAGTAGGGTGAACTACCATCAGTCGTTTTGGCTGCCTGTGATATATTTAATAGGCATTTCCGAGAATTCGCTAACGTGGTAGCATGGGCATAGCCTCTTTAAACTAACCATGTGCTTTCCGGACTATCCTAATTTTATTCGGCAGGAATTTTACTTGCTGTCGTTGCTTGCTTTCTCACAGGATTCTTTGGAGGATACATTTTGGAGGATACATTTTAAAATGCCTTTTGATGATCATTAAAGTTACGGTACTGATGAGCTCGTTTAGAGCGAAACGAGTCTACTGTTGTGGAAATTTGTCGTCACACATAGGATGATTGGATATTCGTAGCGACTTTGAATATTGCGAGAATAATTCGCTTCTATTTATTGATCTGATGTTAATGCCTCCTCATGAGGAAACATATTGATTTATTTACGTGTACATCATTGAGAGTCGCAGTGCAGGTGTAACAACAAATTATATATAAGTAGAATTTACTTATTAATTATATAAGTATATTATATATTATATAAGTATAATATATATACTATAATATACCGATTAAAATCCATCTCTGATCGATAAAATTACAAAATTATAAAATTTATAAATTTATAATTTTTGATTTCCAAAAATTATAAAATTTATAAAATTAACCATTTTTATTGTTTAATTTTTAATGTTTTGGTTACAAAACAAAATCAAAAAAAGTATAAAAATGTTAAAAAATAAAAAATGTTCAGTTTAAAGCTTACTGAAATATTACATATTAAAATTCTCGATATTTCATCAAAAATGAATGAAACTGCAAATATACAACTTTAATCATTCGAATCCTCTTTTAGCCAATAAAAATACTTTGTATTTAAAAGTATGAAAATGTATGTTCATCTATAGAATATGAATTTGTTTAAAGATTAAACAGTTATATTGCATCGATATATTGATGAATGTTTAATGTTTGTTTTTAATGTTTGTTTCAATACATATATATGAAATATACGATGATATATGATGATATATGTGTAATTCATTGTATAATTTATGCTTAATTCATTGTATAATTTATGATCAAACAAAATTGATACTTAAATTTAATACCATCTTATATATGCTTCAATATATTAATGATATATGTGTATTTAATTCTAGCAATTTTTATTCAATTAGTGAGCACATTTATCCAGAAAGCCTCATTCATAATAAAACCAAAATTAATGATAAAGAAGGTGTATATCTAGATATGAACATTAAATTAACATGAATTAAAACTACTATTAATTTATATAGTAAAGATGACATATTTAAATTTACAAGAAACATATTTTTGCGTGAGCATTCATGCATATCATTTAATATAAAATATAATACATTAAATAATGACATTTTAAGAATTGCAACAATTTGTTGCATTTGGAGTTTCATTTCAATGACATAATCTACCTTGGCAGAGCATGTTTATGAGATTATAATGATAATATTAAATTTTTAAAACTCACAGGTAAATATGAAAACTTGCAAATACATTCTACCTACATAGAATGCAACTTCACCTAAATCTATATGATATTGCTAGTATGATCACTTGTCGTTCATGCTGATCGGCAGGTCTATTACGTACATATGCCTGTCCTGTTTCCACGGAATACAATAGAATACTTGCTTGCTCAGTTGCCACCAATAACCACTCACCATTAGGATGGAAACTAAAACATCTTATAGGATTTGATTCAGATATGACCCTACAGCTTCGAAGCGCCGTTGTTTTTGAAAATTTAAAAAATTTCAGAGTACAGTCTCGTGATCCGGACAGTAACAACGGCTCGCGAGGTTGAAACTCCAGATGAGTTATCTCATCCGTATGATCATAATCAGTGAATAACCTACCGAATTTGTTTAACCTGCAATCAGTTTTTAGTTTCAAGTCGGAAATTAAATTAATTATAAATAATATCTAAAAATAATATATAATATGTAACACAAACCTTGATGGTTCATTCATAAATTTAGTCACTAGGTTTGCTGGAAAATACAAGTTTGTATTTGAAATACAAGTTTGTATCAAAATTACGCTTTAGCATCGCATAAAAAGTTCCATTTTATCATTACATTACATAATAAGGGGATCAATTAGTTGTCCTTTTTATAATTTAAAGTAATTTTAATTAACTTCTAAAATAATTAATAATGCACAGCGACAAGGTATTTATCAACTTCCTGTACTGCAATTATTCAATTGCAGTTTTTAACTTTAGGTGTCAAAGCTTAGCAATTAACCCTTTACGTTTGCGTAACAATCATTTTATAAGTGTTTCGACCTTGATCGAACAGAATTATGATTTATCAGATTTATCTCCAGGAGTCTATTGACAGCGCAAATTGATAGCCTCCGGATAGGCATAAATCATGCTTAGAAAATACTAATTTATCTTCTTCCTGAAATTAGCTTGGACGTACAAAATTTGACTATCTTGAAATTGAGTCCAAATCTGTATTTTGACTAATTAAGAAGATAGATAAGATCAGAAGAAACTAACATCTGCATTCAAGAGCACATGCAAGATTTTACAGTGTGCTGTTATTTGCAAGAACACCAGGTTTTTGGTGGCACCTGTCCAACGACTTTTTTTGTTTTAAAAGGACGATACTACGGATTGCATACGAAAATATACCAATTTTTGCAGTTTGTTGTATGCAATATCTGTTTAATCATTGGTGGCTTAAAAATGTTGCTAGTATAGATGAGGGAGAGCAAGCCTCTGGAGCTTTCTGACTGTTAAATAAATGTAAGTAAGTAGCAGAAACAAAACAACTAAGGTGATTATCTTTTGATTGCCTCATATTCAACAAATCCAATTTTTGGAACAGAATGCAAACAAAAATTAATTTTTAATACTTTCTTTTGTTATGTAATAAAAACAATGGTGTTGATGAGAGGTGTCGAATCAATTTTGTCAAAATTATCAAATTATTAGTCTGGGATATTCACCCACGGGAATTGCAATTAAAAAGTAGAAACGAGAACTTTTTTGCAACTTTATAATAGACTGAATATCATATTTATGAAATTAATAAATTAACAGTCTAAGTTAATGTTTATGTTTCATCTTCCTCTGTCAAAAATGGTATCGCAAAGTGTCATGTAGTAGCTAGCACAAATTGCGTTGTCACAACATCCGAGTTTTCTGTTTCGGTTTCGATCATGACCATTTATTAGTCATGTCAAGGTTGAAATGAAAAACAAAATTTCTAAATTTGCACATGTCATCGTCAAATTATTTCAAGACTGTTTCAAGATCATATTGTAATGAATCAGTTGATATTTTGTCAATCATTTTTATCTGACGGGCATATGATAAAATGAAATTGTCCACCTAGCCATCAGTATATAGACTTGTTTTATATCTATTCTGATCGCATCTCTAAGTGGACATTCTCATTATATACTTGTGGTCGATTGCGGCGGATACTCTCAAATATCAAAACAGATACACAGGTCTTGTTGATAAGGAGATGTCTAAAGAAGCAAAATAAGTGTGTCTTTAAAGAGTTAAAAGTTGGTAAACAAGCTAGAGAATTTACCTAGAATATCATTTTAGAATAAGGCAGTAAATATTCTGTGATAATATTTGGAATAGCGTTAAAACATAGGCCAATGATTTGTTGAATCTTCTTTTTTATCACATGAAGGCACATATTTTCATTAAGATTATCGAAATAAAAGAATATCTCAAAATTGTTTCAGGCTAAATGTTTGTTGAAATGTTCGTCTGGGCAAACGCAAACACTGGTCGACTTTTATTGCAAGTGTTCTGACATTTTCAATTGGTATGATTTTATTTATAATAAAATATAGTTGAATTAGACAATTTCTAAAGTAGATAGGCTTCTTACAAGTTATAGCTGCTATTACCGCACTTTCAGACACAAGTTTACTTAATACTAATATGAAACCTCAATTATGAGTAATTCGGAAAATTACAAATTGTTAGTAAAATTTGATGTTTAGATGGTGAGTGTTTCATCTTTTTACAAATTTATCAAATGAGTACTACTTAATTACTACTTCAATAGTGTAGAAATCAATACGCCAATATTCCGAAATAGACCAAACAAACATTTTGGTGTATCCAACTAGATTAATCATCTCGTTCAATAGAAACACTAATACTGAAAGGTAATGCGAGGACAAATTTACGATTTGGATGTTCTAAAAGTCTTAGGTAGTCTCTAAGATTATCACGATTGGAGCACTTACTTATTTGTTGTGATGATAAGTCAAAGGTTCGAGGATTTCTAAGCCTAATTGGATTGTGTATTAATTATCCGACGCTCCTTTTGCTATTATTACCAATAGAGTTGTACAACAAATAAAGCTGAAAAATTATAACACATTGGGTTAAAGATTTAACATAATAAATTATCACATGTACATTTTAAACTTTCAAATGTAGCATTGAAAAAATTAGGTGATCGATTAAGTCCATAAAAAGCTAACGAAATCAGTTTTTCTTAAGAATTTTCTTAGATCTTTTTATAAATATCACAAGCAAACCTTTTGCATTATGGAGTTTAATTCATAAAGATAAATAGGTTCTAACTATAAATTAATAGAAATAAATCTATTTATTTTGTAAATAAATAGATTCAAATTAAAATAAATAGCTTATAAAAAGTTATCATTAGCTAATAAGTTATTTAAAACTAATGTAATATAAATACGCTACTATGGTTTGACATATGGAACGCTATAAATTGTTTACTCTTTACGCAAATTAGTTACGTAATGTAAATAATTATTTTGAAATATTTTTCATATTGAATTAAGTATTTAATATTATTAATAAAATAATATTTAAATATAATATTGAATATTTGAATAAATTGACGTTTAATATAATGAAGATACGAATACATAATATTTAGAATTAATGAATATTAAGGAATTTATGAATATATTTGAATCCGTGATAACTTTATGACAAAATATATAGGGAATAGTTTCATTTAATAAACGTTCCCGATGGTCAACTGTAATCATGAAAAAAATTAGTGTTACAAACAAGTAATTGCTCGGAATTCTTTGCGAGCAACAATTATTGGTACGATTCATAATTGTTTCATTTATATTATCGAGCAATATCATGGCCGTAACATTAATTTATTTTGGTCCATAATGTTATTTTGGTTAAATATCGATGTATAATGTTATAACAAATATTTAGAATTATTGAGGCATACTTTTGATGATTATTAATTAATAATAATTTTTTATTTATTTTTACATAATTACTGCTTCTTGTTGAATTTTCTCAAAAACAACGTTTGCAAGCTACAATTATTGGTACAAATTGTTTCATTAATCGTTTTCATATATCGTTGCCGTAAAATTAATTTATTTTGCTCCATAATGTTATTTTGGATAAATGTCGATGTATAAAAAATATTAATAAAAAAATATTAAAAAATATTAAATATTAAATTGTTGAATTTTCTTAAAAAAATTTTGCTCAAGATAAATAAATATTTATATTTATAATTATTTATATTTATTATTATTTTTAAATTTCATTACTTAATGAAATTTTTATTTTGTATTAATATTTGCATATTAATACAAACACGGCTATATAACTAAACTTTTTAAATTTGTTAGTGAATTAAATTTGCTAGTTAGCTAAATTTTTTATTGAATGAAACCCTACTTGAATTTGTTAGCTTTACAGCTTATTTAAATATCAAACAGCTTATTGTGATTTGTATTGATTTAAATTTTTTATAAGATCAAAACTAAAATAACGTATTTGATTATGTAAATTTATTAAATTATTCCTCGAAATTTGTTAAGTATATAAGATGTTTATTCTAATGCAATAAGATGTATTTATTTCCAAAACCTAAGGGTAAAATTTAAATCGTAAATCAGAAAGCTTACCTGCACCAAACGATTACACAAAGCATTTTTTATTGACATCAAAAGATTTTAAAATTTTCAACACAAATTAATATTCATATTTTGCTGGATTAATAAAAGCTTTGATCAATAATGTAAATTACTAAAGCGAATTCAATAAAAAATTTTATCAAATTTTTACGGAAAAATTTGATAAAAATGAAATTCTTATTTTTATTTTAAAATTTTAAAAATAAAATTTTTAACATTTGTTAAAATTACAGTGAAATTATATTATATTATGTATGTGATTTTACACACGTATGATAAAAGTGTTTGTTTTACTACAAACAAATTATATTAGCTATTTATATTAGCATATAAAGTGACATTTGCAACCATTCATCGGATCAGATAAATATGTGATGGAAACTGAGCATAAGTCAAAATAAATAAAATTTCGGTCATTGTCTAATTAAAAAACTATATTCTCAAAGTTTAACTCTAGAATTTTTTCTCGATCTTGGCTTTTCATAGGAGAAAATCTAAAAGTAACTGATAAATAAATGTTGGACTGGTGATCTGCAAACATTGATCACATTTTAGATGTCCAACAAGTGCGAGTAATGATCAATTATATTATCTATCCTTCGGCTATTAATTTAATATGACTTGAGTACAAAGTAGTTGATTGAATCGATTACTAATCAAATCCCGTTATAAATTAAACTGCTTCAGAGAAGCACATTAAGTACTAAACGTCTTAAATGAAATTTTTATTAACAATAACAAATTAATTGTTTATTAAAAATAAAATATTAATAAAAATAAAATAAAACATAAATGCAATTATAATACAAATCAATAAAATTTGTTAATAAATTAACAATTTAAAAATTAAAATCAATAAATTATTAAATCTATAGTCATATCTAATCTTAATTGTAATCTAAAATCAAATCAATCTACTAGTAAAATTATTTATAATTGACTTTAATTTTAATGAGCAATGACCACTATGTTAACCATCCTGCCAGGAACCCCAAGGTATCTAATAGGTGAGTAATAAAATACGATCCGGAAATAGAAGTAAAACAGGTACAACAAGATGATAACTGTTTTGTCGACAGAGCTGATGCACTTCATAGGATAAATTAAGGATATTAATATTTGTTAAATGGATAATTTCCTTGTTTCATTCAATATTGATTAAAAACATGTTGAAAGTTTTTGATGATAATATATCCCTATTACGATAAAGGATATATAAAATATCCTTTGAGTGGTTAACGATATTATCTAAATTATCATTATAGTTTGATGTAGTTTGATTTATTGTGACAGTCTAAAGAGTTTCATTAATTTATTTTAATATCACCCTTTGTATTTAAAGTGAAAGGTGGACAGTTATCCAGATAGATATTTTATTTTGATTGCTGTTAATAAACATTTGCGATTGGTTTGCCTCTAATATATAACCAATTAAATATTAGAACATATTTATATTGCGACTGAATTGGCTTCTCACTCGCAGAATGCCACAGCGCATCACAAATTCTATTGAATATAATTGATTGATAAATATAATTGATAAAATCGGTAGCTGTAAAATTTAAATACGTAAATATTATATATATATTGAATATATATAATATATTGAATATATATAATATTGAATATATATTTATATATTAATATATTATATATTAATATTAAACAATTATATATATTTTATATAATATATAATAATATATTATTATATATTAAATATTAATATTAATATAAAATATTAATATTTAGCTTCAGTTAACTTCAGTTTCAAAGGCATAATCAAAAGTTTATAATCTGTAATCATTACAGGCGAATGTGATATGCAAGTCAATGGATCCACGACAAATTGTTCACAACAAATTGTTCAATTGTCAAAGCTTTTGAATGACTAGCATTAATGTTCAATTAGCACGATTGTCATTTCTCCACTATTGTAGTATGCAAATTGTTCATATGGCACAATTTGTATGTCGATTATGTATGATCATTAATAATTAATGTCATTGTTAGAAATTTAAGCTGTTTTATAGACAATCATGAAAGATTGATATGTAATAGAAGGTATAATCCATTCCTCAATTTCCTTTTATATAACTGTAAAAATTTACAACACTTTTTTGGTTTATGATATTATGATACTAATGACGCAAGTAATTTGTGGCACAAGCGGAAATAGCAATCTCTTGTAACTATTTAAAAAGTATTCGAGACTTGGTAAGCTTATATAAAAAATTACATCATAATTTTTTTGTCATATTCAAAAAACGAGTATTCGATTTTTATATTTTATCGTATAAATAGTTATTTTTCGTTTTTTATATTGAGATTATTTGAAATTGAAGGCACCATGCTTATTCACCGTTACAACACTAGCCACCACATTCAGCAACGACATCACAATGACAACACACGCTGAGGATGGCAATTTCTCATGTGATAATTAGTCTGCTTACAGTTATTTTGTTGCTAATTGTTTATACATACGGAAATTACCTGGTAAACGAGGATCAGTGGTTTGAATTAAATCCACCACAATCAATAACTACAAATATGAACAGAGATAACATTGGTTTCGGATTAAGGCTGGAATTTCTGCGGAAGTCATCCAATGAAAGCAGGTAATTTTTTCGTATCTAGAGCAGCAAAAATGTTTCAGCTTCTGAGACGATTGACCAAAAAACTTGATTTATTACCGAATGTTGAGCTCGTTTTAATTGCCATCCAAATGTTATGCTAATATAAAACATTAATTTATAAAATAATTTGTAATCTATAACGGCGAAAGTTCGAACGATTGAGATTCGAAAATTCGAACGTTCGAATGTTCAAGATTTCTGATCCAAAGATGATACATATGTACACACTTATACTTCGCGACTTCGCTTACTCGTGGATGTTCGAATATCTTTTGTCATAAATTAAAATTAGCAAAAAACTGATAAATGAAAGCAGAACATTTTATCATTTAATAGAAAAATAGCTATTGATATTTTAAATTATCTTAATATTAATTATTTATAAATTAATTTATAAATTAATTTATATTTACACGCGAAATAAATATAAATTATTAATTTATATTTATTATTTAAATAATAATAATTATTATTATTTTACAAGAAAAACTATAAAAGAAATAATTATTTTATGGAAATAAAAATAAATTGCTTGTTAGCTACAAACAAAAATATCAACAAACAAAACAACATAAAATAAATCAATAACAAATTATTAGATTTGTACAAGAGACAGAAATTCAATATCCGATATTGCCTGCAATGGTATTTTCTAGAATGTGAAGGAGCGGTTCTTTTTGGTTTTATGTGAATTCAGCACCCTACATTATTCATTAAACCGTATGACAGGCCCATTCAAATAACACGAAGAGCGAAAACTCGCCAAATATAACGAAAGAATAGTTAAAATCGAGCAAGGTATTTTCATCCTGATGCTGTTTTCAACTACCAGAGGAATTGGATAGACTGCTCATTATGTAATAAAGCGAATAGATGAAAAATATCAGATTCTTAACATTACAACTATGTAGAATTTATTCGCTCATAACGGTAAATATCTCATTATTGATAGCTAAATCAGTATCGCTGACATTACGATTGCGACTGACAATTTTCTGATGGTTGACGTAATAAATAAATTAAATTAATAATGTAATTAATTATTTACACAATTAAATAATAAGCTTAGTAAAACACAAGGCAGTAAATTTAAATTTACCTCCTTGAATTTTTTAAATTTTTCCCACGTTAAGAAATCCATTTTTGTATCTTTATCTCAAACAAGTTAAAAGTTTAATCTGAGGCTATTGTTTATTGTTTTCACCTGAATTTTGCGCAAAATCTTAAACAAATCATTCCGTAAAATATTACAAACTTGCAAAAATTAAATCGAATGATAAATTTATTTCCATAATTGGAACATTTGAATAATTAAAAACATTATCAGTAGATGTTAGATTCCACTACTATGACGCATTAAGAACCTAGTTTTTCATTTAAAGGCCTTAAATTCTCATTCTAGAACATAATTACAATTAACTATTAATTTAATTAATTAATTAAATATGTTTTTCCTCATATTTGTATTAAACATATACAGCTAGACTACTTAAGTTCACTTATTTATTTGACCGTATTAAAATACAACGATTTAATAGTTTATTGAATTTTTTAATTTTCTAATTCGAATATTCAATTTAATAGCATTGATGTAAACACATAATCTTAGACATAAAATTTATTGAATCGTTGTATTGCAATTAATGTTCCCAAATTAATGTTAGAATAAAATGTTTTAAATAAAATGTCTTTTTTTGGAATACGATGTTTTTTTATATAGAAACGAAATCAAACTAAAAATCGTAAAATATTTAAATCAGCAAAATATTTTTAAAAATAAAATTAAACCCTTTAGCGTAAACTTTTTATAAATGGATAGTAAATAAAATAATTTTATTAGAATATAATACAAGATAATCCAATTTCATCAGAGGAATACGTCATTAGCATGCATCTAGTCCCGCTGTTATATAATGTCGAGGAATAGGGATCGAAACATGATTACATAACAGTTACCCCTGACAACCTCTAGTCGTGATTCAAATACATTGTCTGTTATTTATTTGTCAATTCATAAAAATTGACATATTTATTAAATTACAATTTGTTATTTTAACTTGATATAAATCATAAAGCATATTATATAGCAATTATTAATTATTAATTATTTTATTATTAATTATTTTAATTTTAAAATTTTATTTAACATTATTTTTTATTGTATAATAGCAAAATATACGTAGACTCATTTAGTTGATCTGAATAATATGCTTGGCCATTTAAGTCATATAAATCATCAAAGTATTAATAAAACTAATTTTAAACTCTTAAAATTTTCATTGATGGATAAGAAATTATAAACTATGTATTATAGCAATATACACTATATACTTAAATCAACACTATATTTTTAAAAATAAATTTAAACTCTTAAGCGAAAATATTTTATGAATTAATAGTAAATAATATACTTTATATTAGTATAAGATATTTTAAAGAACTCGATGATTCACAAAACGTCCAAATTAATATCAGTTTCTGGAGAAACTTACAGCAAAATAGGTGGACGTACTTTATATTTATTAGCAATTGTCTAATAAATTCCGATCAAATTCAAAACGAAAGGTGCTGCTTTCCTAAGATACACTTCAGTATCATCGTGATGAACTCGTGAATTTCTTAACTTAATCATTACTAAGAGCGAGCTTGTATCACCGAACTATCAAAATATATAAATAATTGTCTTCTCGACTTTATGCGTTAATAATTACAACAACTTAATACAACCATTACCAATTCAATGATTGTATTATAACTTTGTGTTATAATGAGATATTAGACAATTTAATTTCATCAGAGGAAATACGCCATAAGTATGTATTTGGCTCCGCTTCTATGTTGGTTGAGGGAACAGAGCTGAAACCTGATAGCAGAGTATGCTCAGTTTGTTTATCACTTGTTTATCAAAATTGTTCATTTTTAACATTTGACTACATTTAGTAATCAATTTTATACAATAAATATTGTTTTAAAATATTGAAAAGATTTAAAATCTGTTTATAATTTTCCTAAAGACGATTCAGGTAGCTATCGAAATATTGTAATTTTTGGAATAAGAGTAATTTCTTTATTCCTGTAAATTTAATAAAATTATAAGAAATAAATGGATATTTTCAATACAATTTTATGCAATTTAATTTATCAACACGCAATAATTTGCACTAATTGCTTATATTTAAAAAAGGCTTATATAGGGTAACAAGTTACGACAAATAGTTTACATGATTTGTAAAAATATCATTTTAAAATTACTTCTATACCTTATTAGAATAACTAGTATATTATTTATTAGCCAATTCATATTTTTTTATTTTGATAATAAATTTTATCGTTATATAAATATTAATTGTATAAAATCTTAAATATTCATTTATTATTTATAATTAAATCTGCTTTTAATTTATTTACAATATAAAATAGTAGACTCAGTTATCTGATCTGATTTATCTATTTAACAAGCATGATTGCCATGTATAAACAGATAATTCATAGATATTATGGTTTTAAGCAGAATTATTTACCATATATAGAATAATATTGACATATGTTTTATTTCTGACACGATTAGAATAAAGAGAATTTCAAAATCAAATAATAATATTTATAATACAGCATCTATCATTTAATAATTGAGCAATCATGGACATTATGTATCTGAGCTCAATGGCATGTAGAGCAGCAATCGCTGTTTGAATCGCAGAATGCCATATGATTTATACAGAAATGGTAAGTTCCGTCATGATGCATTGGTGGGTTATTTATTTCTGAGCAATATGCATTTTGATCACACTCATTTTGGCAAGACACTCGAAATGAAGCCGAAGCTGGCTCTGATGGGCATAGTGGAGTAATTGTGGGGGTAGGACAACATGACTGTGTATACGAGTTACTTGGTGGACAACACATGTTCCTTGGGGGTCGGCAACAATTTTGCTTGATTTCCTAATATGCCTTTACCTGCATACCATCGTCCGTAATCGCTTGATGTAGTATCCCAGTGACTTGTCATTTTCAATTTTTGTGTTCGTCTTACTAGTCAGATCAACGTTTTCTAAGTCAATTTACTAAACGGCAATTTATAATGTATAGAAATGGCGCCAAAATTAAAAATTTGAATTAATTTATATTTGTAATATTTGCATACATATTACATAAAAATAAAGATATAGATTTATATTAAATATAAAATAAATATGTAAATTTATTTTATATAGAAAAATAAATTTATAAAAATATTTTATATATAATTTTTAATTAATTTATTGAAATAATAAATTTTAGATACATAAATTTCGACATTTATATAAATAAATATAATAGTACACACTAAATTCATAACCTTCTTCTATTAAAGAATAAAAAAATTATTATTATTTTAATTTATTGAAATAATAAATTTTAGATGCAAAATTTCGACATTTATTTAAAAAATATAATAGTACAAACTAAATCCATAACCTTCTTCTATTTAAGAATCAAATAATGAATTATTATTTTAATTTAAAGAAATAATAAATTTTAGATGCATAAATTTCGACATTTATTTAAAAAATATAATAGTACAAACTAAATCCATAACCTTCTTCTATTTAAGAATCAAATAATGAATTATTATTTTAATTTAAAGAAATAATAAATTTTAGATGCATAAATTTCGACATTTATTTAAAAAATATAATAGTACACCCTAAATCCATAACCTCCTTCTATTTAAGAATTAAATAATGAATTATTATTTTAATTTTTTGAAATAATAAATTTTAGATGCATAAATTTCGACATTTATTTAAAAAATATAATAGTACACCCTAAATCCATAACCTCCTTCTATTTAAGAATTAAATAATGAATTATTATTTTAATTTATTGAAATAATAAATTTTAGATGCATAAATTTCGACATTTATTTAAAAAATATAATAGTACACCCTAAATCCATAACCTCCTTCTATTTAAGAATTAAATAATGAATTATTATTTTAATTTATTGAAATAATTAATTTTAGATGCATAAATTTCGACATTTATTTAAAAAATATAATAGTACACACTAAATCCATAACCTCCTTCTATTTAAGAATTAAATAATGAATTATTATTTTAATTTATTGAAATAATAAATTTTAGATGCATAAATTTCGACATTTATATAAATAAATATAATAGTAGACACTAAATCCATAACCTCCTTCTATTTAAGAATTAAATAATGAATTATTATTTTAATTTATTGAAATAATAAATTTTAGATGCATAAATTTCGAAATTTATTTAAAAAATATAATAGTAGACACTAAATCCATAACCTCCTTCTATTTAAGAATTAAATAATGAATTATTATTTTAATTTATTGAAATAATAAATTTTAGATGCATAAATTTCGAAATTTATTTAAAAAATATAATAGTACACACTAAATCCATAACCTCCTTCTATTTTCGATGAGATATTGTTAAAGGATCAAAGAAGAAAATATTTCCCTTTTTTTAAAAGAACAATATTTCGATTGCTTTTGCTATCATCATCAGGATTTAATTATCATGATGATAACAGAAGCTATCAAAATATTGTACTTTTAAATAAAGGAAATATTTTCTTCTTTGTTCATTCAAAACTATCAAATAAATATAATGAATATTTTTATTATATTTAGAACTTACAAGCGTGCATTCATTTTTACAATATGTTATCGTTTAATGTTATTTATTCCTACGGTTTGAAGCCTACTGATCACGAAAATGGATTGAAATATCTGTGACTTATCTTCCACTATAATTTACAGTTCTGTGAATTAAACTTTGATCTCCTCGGCTTACCTTTTTTTAAACAGTATGACAGAAATACTCAACAGCTGTCATACTTTCAATTCCGACTTTTAAAATTTAACCGTGTCCATAAGATGATAGTCACCTAAAACTGGAAACCGTCATTTAACAATCAGTTACTAATAACGTTACCTATCCGGCATTGTTAGTTGTCTGATCGTTGCTGTTAGAAAACATGTCTCTCACCTGAAGATATTATATTTGTAATGTTAGGTAAACATAGTAGAAATGTTAGGCTTTTTGAACAATTGCTGATGCACCAACTAAAATCATGAAATGAATTGGTTTTAATAATGGATAAAATCGACTGATTATTGTTTGTTGACAACTATAGTATCATCTGATTTGCTAATAGTATATCAATTTGTTAATAACATACGTAGAAGTATTTGAATATGCTTCATTACTAGCTTAAAAAACTTATAAAAAACCAAATCGCAATTAGCTTTGACTTTTATAATTTTATTATTTACGGTAAAGACGTTTTGTGACATCAAAATATATTAATTATCAGCTCAGGTAACTGATTCTACGTATATTAAATTATTTATAAATGAAAAATAATGATAAATAAAAATAAAATAATAAAAAAATGATGTTATAATAAATAACTACAGATGATTTAATAATTTTATAAAAGATTCCATATAACTCATATCAATATCAACTTATTTTGTTAAAAACGTTTTGTGCCTATTATCATCAAAATATAGATTATTTCGAATACAAGTTTCTCTTCCTGTTCTTGCAAAAATGAATATTTCAATAAATTTTTATTTATAAACAATATTATTATGTCTCTCACCTGAAGAGAGACAAAACTTTATTATTTAAATTTATTAAAAACGTTTTTAAATTTATTATTTAAAAACGCTGCATTATTATTATTTTTTGTTAAAACAAATATTTTGCAAATATCGGCAATTCATTCTTATTGCGCATTAATTTGCCAAACTTGCATTTTGTCTTAATGTCATAATAAATTATTCTAATAATTAGGATAATTATGATAATAATAAATAATAATCAATAATTATATTACGTATAAAACAAAATCACTATAATTGTGAAAAGAGTAAAGATTTTAAAGATTAAATAAATTATTTCGTATAAAACAAAATATTAATAGTAAACGGTAAAAAATAAAAATTTGTTTCTTATTTTTAGAAGCTTCAACCATATTATGTACGACTAGACTGCAAAACGACTAAAACTAGATTTTTAGATTAGCGATAAGGAGGAACATCAATTATGATATTTAGTACAAACGGAGCTTCTATTAAGAAATAAATTAACCATGGAAAATAAATTAAACCGAAATAAAATAATGCATTGTTTACAAAAAACACATGATGTATTTAAATTTTTTGAAAAATTCAAATTTGAGCTATATATTAGCTATGCTAATTTTGAAGGAGACGCATAGATCTTATGCGTCTCCTTATAAAAAAACAACAATTATTTGCAAGACCAAAATTATGTCGAAATTAATTGTGAAATTTAAGATTCTTACCTGGATTTGTAAAAGATACAATTCTGCACATCAGATTTTCTATGTTGCATTCATAAACAACTCCTCTTTTTTGAAATCGATCAATCGGATGATGATAATATGGATCACTTACGAGAAGGCTACAATATGAAAATCGCAATTATGTTAACAAATGAATTATTAAAAATGATCAACATACAAATAAATATTATAAAGCAAAAAAATATTAACTTGTAAACATTTATTCAATGATAAAAGATATAAATAAATTACATATTGTTTCCGAAATTTCTAAAGATAAATACAACTTCTATTTTTATAATTAAATTTTTTAAATTTTTAAAATTTCATTAATGAATTACCTCTTAATATAAATTATACGTATATGTATATACAAATATTGTATATACATAATGACCTTGCATTTATAGATTTTTACTGAAATAAAATAACTCAGTGATAACGGAGGAAAATAACTTCAGCTTTTTTAGCAAGAAAGCTGAAG